>PQXP01000512.1:0-16860 GCA_002973495.1 Apiotrichum akiyoshidainum
GGGCGGGGCGCCTAGATTGCCCGACCTTGAAGGTGGCACAGATTGCACAGATTGCAGATTGCACAGATTGCACACGGATGAAAGAGCAACCGAACCCGAGGGTGGGTGGGTCAGGGAGGGCGGGCGCCTCACCGTGCGCTGCGTGCGCTGCGGGGCAGCCGGGCAGCCGGGCCGCGCGGGCTGGCAGGTGTCAGTGCCGGACGTACCAGTACCGGTTGTCACAATAATGTCAATGCAATGTCATGTCATCGTCAGTGCGGTCCGGTCTGGTCCACCTTTGGTCGCCCGCGCCGGGCTCAGCTGGCGCTTAACTGGAACCCGACTGCAACTACTGTCTGCAACTGCAACTGCCTGCACCTGCACTGCACCTGCAAGTAATAAAAAAATAAAATCCACCAGTGCACCGTCTCTACTCGCTTACTCCCTCTTCTATAACGACGCAATGCATCGCATCCAGAGAACCTAACAAGAAAAGGGAGGATTACGATGGCCAGCCATGCAAAATGAACTAAAACAGATATGATCGCGCCTGCCAACGCGAGGGGGTGGGGGTTGTGCCAGAGGTAGGTATATCAAGGTGCGGCGGGGACGGGGACGGGGGAGGGGAATGGAGGAGGGGGGAAAGGAGATGTGAGTCATGACAAAAGGTCCGTGAGGTTATGGTTGGTATTCAACCGGAGAGATATGGGAGCGGGTGGGGGGGGGGCACTATCCGTGTCCTTAGATGCGGTAGTCGTAGTCGTTAAACTCGAGCGAGTTGCCCTGCAACGTGGGCTGCGAGATCATTCCCTTCTGAACAGATCGGCGCTGGGGGCGAGACGCCATACGAGGAGATGTCGGCGACGAGCGCTGAGGGTAAGACGAAGTGGGCGAGTAAATGTCGTCAAAGGGGTTCTGCGACTGACGCTGACCAGCCATGCTGGCACCGTGGCCAGAAGTCTGCATGTACTGGTTGCCGTACATTGAAGCAGTCGTCGGCGACGTGTCACCGACACCGGCCTGGTCGGTATAGTACGACTCGACCTGGCGGCGGCGCATGGCGGGGTAGTTGTCAAGAGGCGAAGCATAGAACGAGCTAGGCCTGTCGTCAATCTCCGACGCGGCAATGGACGGCGTGTGAGAGTGGCGGCGCTCGTCTCCGAAGGGGTTCTCGCCAGTGCGGCCAGAGAACATGGACATGTGCTCCGAGAGACGCTTGTTGACGGTGCGCTCGTTGGCACGCTTGACACGCTTGTAGATCCAGAGAACGAGGAGAATCCAGAGGAGACCTCCAATACCAACACAGACGCCGATAATGATATCACGTGTGCGCGAGCTCGAAGTGCTCTTGCGGCTGTTGCCATTGAGCGACTGGGCATGAAGGCTTGCTGTTCCGATGGGGTAGGACGAATCAATCTGGGCAGCGAGCTGACCATTGATGCCAGTCTGGTTGTAGATGGGGGACGACGAGGTGGCAATGTACGACTCGAGCGTGTCGAATTGGTCAGCGGGAACGTAACCAATCCACTGAGTGCCGAGGGTATTTCCCGAACCATCCCACGACTGGGGCTGGTAAAGCTCGAGACCGAGAGTCAAGATCTGCTTCGAGTTGAGGCCAAGGGCCTCGCCGATGATCTCGGGGAAGCCGTTAAGAATCTGGCCAATAACCTCTGTCGACTCTTGAACAAACATCCACGGGTAGCGCTGGAGGCTGAGGAGGATCGAGACCATCTTGTAGTTGTTGATAGGGTCATCCTTGTTGCCGGTTCCGTAGCCGCGCACGTTCTGGACACTGTATTGAGGCACAATCAGAGTAGGAACAGAGGTGGGCAGCGCAGCGGCGGAAGGTAGAATCGTGACGGAACCGCTGACAGAGGGCTCGGGGGTTGCCATCGAAGTCGCGGTGATGAGGTCCGTAGCGTTCGGAACATACTTGTCCGAATCGTCATACGCCGAGTAGGTGGTTGAGGTGGCTGGAGCCGAGACAGTCGTCGAAGTAGCCTCACTCGTGGGAGCAGCAGAGGTAGCGGGCTCTTCAGAGGTAGTCGAGGCGTCAGGCGCGGGAGTAACGACAGGCGGGGCCTCGGTCGTCGAGGGTGTCGCCCCCGAGGGAGTGACCGAGCCACCTGCAACGGGAGTCGACGAAGTAGGAGGGACACCCGAGTCCACGGGAGGAGTCGAGGTCTCAGTAGGAGCGGTCGAGGTGTCGACGGGGGGAACGGACGTCACAGAGGGGACAGTCGACGGGTCCACGGGAGGAGTCGAGGTCTCAGGCGGAGTAGTCACGGGGGGAGTCGAGGTCTCAACAGGAGGAGCGGTCGAGGTCGAGGTCTCCACGGGAGGGGTGGCCGAGGGTTCTTGGGGAGTGGTAGTCGAGGGCTCCACGGGAGGAGCAGTCGAGGTCTCAACAGGAGGAGCGGTCGAGGTCGAGGTCTCCACGGGAGGGGTGGCCGAGGGTTCTTGGGGAGTGGTAGTCGAGGTCTCCACGGGCGGGGCAGTCGAGGTCTCAACAGGAGGAGCAGTCGAAGTCTCAACAGGAGGAGCGGTCGAGGTCTCAACAGGAGGGGCAGTCGAGGTCTCAACGGGAGGAGCAGTCGAGGTCTCAACAGGAGGAGCGGTCGAAGTCTCAACAGGAGGAGCGGTCGAGGTCTCCACGGGAGGAGCAGTCGAAGTCTCAACAGGAGGAGCGGTCGAAGTCTCAACAGGAGGAGCAGTCGAAGTCTCAACAGGAGGAGCGGTCGAGGTCTCAACGGGAGGGGCGGTCGAGGTCTCCACGGGAGGGGTGGTCGAGGTCTCAACAGGAGGAGCGGTCGAGGGTTCTTGGGGAGTGGTAGTCGAGGGCTCCACGGGAGGAGCAGTCGAAGTCTCAACGGGAGGGGCAGTCGAAGTCTCAACAGGAGGGGTGGTCGAGGGCTCCACAGGAGGGGTGGTAGATGGCTCCACGGGCGGGGTGGTCGAGGGCTCAACGGGAGGAGTAGAGGTGTCCACGGGAGGAGTAGAGGTGTCCACGGGAGCGCTCGAGGTAGTGGCCTGCGAGGGAGTCTCCGACGGAGTGATGGAAGGGGTCGAGGGCTCGGTAGCGGAGGAGGTCGAAACGGACGACGAGGTGTCGGGAGCGCTCGTGGGTCCAGTCTCGCTGCTGGTCAAAGTCGAGGAAACGACGGAGGACGACGAGTCGGTGGACGAGGGCTGGACAACTGGCGCGTCGCTGGTAGTCGATGGGGGAGTGCTTGTAGTCGTCGACGACGACGCCTCTGACGACGAGGCCGAAGGAACACCCTCGGAGCTGGACGACGACGAAGGCTCGGCGGTTGACGAGGCCTCAGAAGTCGCCGAGGACGACGACGCGGAGACGGCAGCATCCGACGACGACGGGGTGGAGCTCACAGTGGAGCTGGAGGAGACAGTCGAAGGAATGGGGGAAGGCGAAGCCGACGAGGGGGAGCTGGTAGGCACATCGGAGGAAGACGAGACCGAGGTCGAGGGCGAAGCGGAGGCCGAGGTCGAGGACGAGGCGGACGACGACGGGTCAGCGGAGGCGGACGACACGGACGACGGGATAACGGAACGCTCAGTCGACGAGAGGGTGGACGATTCGGAAGACGACGAAACAGGATCCGACGAGGTCTGAGACGAGGTGTTCTCAGACGACGGGGGAACCTCTGACGAGGAAGGAGTCTCAGACGACGATGAGGAGAGAGTCTCCGACGACAGAGCACCAGACGACGAAGCCTCGGAAGACGACGGAGCAGCCGACGAAGCCGCGGACGACGCCGAGCTCTCAGTCAAAGAAGAGGCCTCTGACGACTGGGACGACGACGACGATGTCACTGGAGGCGAGGTAACATTCTCCGACGACTGCGACGAAGACGACTCCTGAGTGGAAGACGACTCCGAAGAAGAGGCCTCCGAGGAGGACGAGGGCACGGGAGCGTCAGACGACGAGGGAGCTTCGGTCGAAGACGAAGGAGCCTGGGACGACGAAGGGGTCTCCGACGAGGTGGAAGGAGCTTCAGACGATGAAGGAGTCTCAGACGAAGTCGAAGGAGTCTCGGACGACGAAGGAGCCTCGGACGACGACGAAGGAGTCTCGGACGACGAAGGAGCCTCAGACGAAGACGGAGGAGCCTCGGACGACGACGAAGGAGCCTCGGACGACGGAGCGGGAGCCTCAGTCGACGAGTCAGCCGGGGGCGCGCTAGACTGCTGCTGGGGCGTCGAAGTCGGGACAACGGGGGCGCTGGAAGGCTCCGGGACAGCACTGCTCTCGCTGGTCGAGGACGAGGTGGGGGTAGGGCTGGCGGAGGCCTCGGCTGTGGAGAGGGGAGGAGCAGAGGTGCCGATAATCACACCAGCCGACCAGGTGAAGCCAGCCGAGATGTAGATACCCTTGTCCTCTGAGCTCGCTCCGAGGTTGAGGTTGAGCGACGAGGCGCGCTCCACCACGTCCGAGAGCTGCTCGACGAGCGACTGCTCGGTGGAAGTCGACCGCTCGGTGGGAGTCGAAGTCGACTCGGGGGTGGGCTCAGGAGTGGCCGAAGACTCGGGGGTGGTGGAGGGGGGCTGCTCGGTGGTGGGGGTGTCAGTCGGCTTTTCGCTAGACTGCTCGGCAGTCGAGTCAGTGGCCGCGGTGGTGTCAGTCGCGGGCTGCTCGGTGGACGAGTCGGTGGACGCAGTCTCCTGGGAGGTGGTGTCGGGGACGCTCGGGGTCTGTGCTGCGAGGGGATTAGCATTGGATTGATTGTTGGTGGTGGTTGCATTTGCACCATTGCGGTGCATGCATGGCGCGCGGGGGCCAAAAGGGGCCCACGTATGGTGTTGTGGCACGCTCTTGCAAAAGGAAAAAGGGGGGTTGCCGCATCCACGACCTACACGCGAGACTACTTACAGGTTTCAGAGACGGAAGCATCCTGACGGCCATAGACCTGGACACGGGAGCGCGAGCGCGAAATAGCACGACGTCTGCCGTTGCCACCGGGAATGTGAGCTGTCGCGGTCGCCAGCTGGGCTAGCAAGACGACGACGACGAGGAGTGCGAGGAGCATGCGGCGGTTGCCGCCCCTCGCAAGGCGGCCAGTGCCAGTGCGCATGGTGGACAGGCGCTCTATTATCTATACACCGGTCTGGTGGTGGTTGTGGTGGTCCGGATAGTAGGAACCTGCTGTTGTGAAGAGGGTCGAAGGGGGGGAGCAAACGACAGTCTTCTTTTTAGCTAGACATGCGAGATGGCAGTGGGCGGGGAATGTGTCGAGACGCGTTGCGAGTCGACAGCAGGGATGGGCGGAGGAGTGTGTGTGGGGAGGAGTGATGTGATGGGCGCGCGTTTGTGTGTCGAGGTGGTAGAGACGCACAGACACGGAGCAGCGGCCGGGGTCGAACTTGTCGAGGAGGGCAGCGATGGGATGGGGAGGAAAGGAAGGGTGGCAGGCGTGAAAGGAACGAGGGCGACGGAGAACAAGAGCAAAAGGGAGTCGAGGCCTGGAAAGAAGGTAGGTGCCGAAGGGTTGGGGGGGGGAGGGCGCCTAGTGGTATCGAGCTTGTCGAACGGAGACGGTCGAAAGAGTCGAGAGTGTGTAGACGATATGAGATGGATGGAGGGGGGGGGGGGGATGTGAAAGAGCGTGAATGTGCTTCTGCCTAGCAGGATGCACCGAGTAGGAAAGGTCGAGAGAGGAGGAGGAGGATCGAGAGACTGGTTTTGTCGAGAGAGATGGAAGAGAAGGATGGGATGATGTCGGATAGAGGTGGGAGWAGGMMGRGRACGGGGACGGAGGGAGGGGGGGWTGGCCGTGCCGGAGGTGCCGAGTGCGAGGGCGACAGGCGGGCGCGGGGTGGGGCGCGGGGTGCTGCTGCGAGCTGCGAGCTGCGAGCTGCAGGGCATGGGCAGGCAGACGGTGCCACTTGCCGTGACTGCAGAGGGACGGACGGGACAAGGGCGGCGGTGACGTCGTATGATTTTTTGTGCCACTGTGACTTGTCCGTGGGCCAGGCTGGGCGGCCAGCTGCAAACTAAGGTCTGGGTGCGCCACATGGGCCAAACGTGCAAAAAGGTGGGTGGTGGAGATCTGCGCCTTTTGTGTGATGCCTCTCTGCCAGCCAGCCAGCCACGCCCCGCTTGCAATATGGAGACCAGCTGACCCGATTTCTCTACAGTCCCCGCGCGGTGGAGCAAAAAGCACCACCGACACCAAACAAGCGGGGACGATACATACAGACCATGAGAGAGTGGAAGGCAACGTTGCATGCTCCAAAGTCGAAAAGGCAGAAGCCAGCTTGGGCTCGGCAGTGACAAGCTGCTGACCTGTCAGGGCGTGAGATGCGGGGCGGGGGCGGGGAAGAGGAGGATCAGCCTGGTATCAATACGTCACCGTCACCACCACCGCCGTCGCCACTGCTGCTTCTGACGATGATGCAGGCCGTGCAGAGAACGGTTAATGTGGAACGCATGAATAAAGATCGTTGCTATCAGAAAGGGAGAGGAGCCCGTGAGGGATGATGCTGAATGGAATCTCATCCACAAGACCAAGGAGGCCTCCCCTGCCCCCGCTGCCCCCGCTGCCCCCCGCCAATGTCGTCGCCGCCCACGCTCCACGCGCCGACAAAACAATCTTCCATCCCACCTCCTCCCATCTCATCTCCATTTCCTCTTTCACTCATCTCTCCTCTTGTTGCCGACAACGACCGCGTCTACCAGAGACACCACCCCCCCATCTCGTCTCCTACCAGCGCAACCGTGTCTCAGCCCCCAATCCCCGCGATACATCCCAACAACATATAATAGCTCGCCGGCCTCCAAGGCCTCGCCTCGCCGCCGCCCACTGACTACCCGACGACGAGGACATCCACTGTCGCTTCTCGACCCAGCCCCAACCGCGACCATATCCACAACCCCGTACCCTGTCCTCTCCGCACTGGCGTCATGACTCGGTGCGTCACCATTCTCCATTCTTGGTGCTGTGGCCGCTGCCTGTCGCTTGCCACTGTTGTTGGCCGCCCACCTACCCATGGCCCCATTACCGCTCATAGCGTGTGAGAGCGTGACTGTGCAATCAAGCTTCCAGGAAGACTGGATCGCCGTGCACAAGGCAAGGGCCATGCGGCGTGTCTCTGACTATTGCATGGGGTAGATGGTGGCGGAAGAGGAGCTGGTATCGCTGGATCACACATCACACGACTCGCCTCCGACTCGTCATCTCCGTCTCCATCTACCCTCCCCCCTTGCTACCATTGCTTCCATTCATATTCCTCAATCCGAGCACCACTAACAGCCGGCAGCGACACCCCGTCTGCTCTGCTGAGCAACTCGGAGCTCCGTGACATGTGCCTGGCGCCTTCGGCCGTCCTTCCCGCGCAGGTCACCATCTTCCACCCACAGCTACGTGACCTCATCCTCCCTCTGCGCCGAGGCCATGTTCTGTACCCCTGCCGAAGCGCAATCTACGAGCAACGATGGACTAGTCCCGAGGACTCGTCCATGCCAGGCGATGGCGACGTCCCCAAGGCGCCGCTCCCCACCGTCCGAGAGCTGTTCAAGCTCAGCTTTACCCCGACATGTATCACGACCAAGTGAGCACAGGCCCCCCGCCATACATGACGCGTCCATCACTGACGTGCAGTGGATCAATCTTTGCATGCGGTGGACAAAAGGCCGAGTTGTTCATGTGCGATCTGCCCCAGGAGGGCAACCTGAGGCGTAACCCGCCCGTCAAGCCGTTCGTGCTCAACATGCATCTCCCCAGCGGGTGGATCAACAACGCCATTGCCATCCTCCCCTCGTGGCCCAACGGATGGGCACAGCAACGTTCCGAGTGTCAGCGCGCTCACGCCGGATACACTCGCAGGCGGTCCGAGGAGTGCGAGGACTGCGACGACAGCGATGGCGATACCGACTGGGAATATGTGCATGGCGACTCGGACGTCGACGACGACTCGGAGGATGAGATTGCAGACTACGACGAGGTGCAATCACCTGCTGTCGCCACCTTCCCCAACTCTATGCCCTTTGGGCATGCGCCTCGCATTCCGGTCCGCGGCGGCAGGAATGGTCCCCAGTACGTCACCACGCGCCGCAACAGCACACACTCGCACTCGCACTCTACCTGCTCTGGGGCGTCTCGCCACTCCAAGGTCGAAATGCCCCGCATCCTCGTGTCCAACAACGACAAGACGGTCAAGATGTTCTCGCTCCGCCCCCAGTCTGAGCTCTCTCAGCACACGAGCGAGTGGGACAGTGTGATCCGGAGCGAAGTGCCCGCAATGAGCGCGATGCGCCAGACACAGACCATTGACCCTTCCACGGCCCGCCTGGGACTCATCGAGCGTGCCCCACCTCCGCGCGCTCTCTTCGGCTCCACCTTTGGATACGAGGCCATCGGGCTCAATGAGGGCATCTTGGCCCAAGGCGCAATGTCCAGCAACATGACCATGGCCCCGACTGCCGCCGCCATGTCCAACGCTGCTTCGCAGCTCTCCCTACGCCGCGAGCGCTACCTCGGCGAAAGCCCCCTGGCGTACCGCGACCGCAACCCTGCCGGCGAAGGCGAAGAGCAGGCGCGGATCCAGCGGCAGCTCGCCGCCCGTGAGGCACGTGCTGCCGAGATGCAGCGCCGCGAGCGCCTCCAGTCAGCTGGCGCAGAGCCCCGCAAGCTGTCGCGTATCGGCGGCACGCGGTTCAAGGTCCCTGTCAACCATGGTGAGGTATCAAACGTATGGTAGTCACCTAACATCCAGCGTCGCTCTCGCCGGACCTCCGCACAATGGTCACTGTTGGCGACTCGAATGATGTCTACCTCTACGAGGTGATTGACGGCGGACGGCAGTTCCGCAAGATTGGCGTGTACAACGGTGTGTTGCCGCCACGAGTATCAGAACCTAACACGCAGCTGCTACCGACTGGTGCTTCTCGACGGCGTGGAGCAAGGACGGCCGCAAGTTTGCCGTCGCGTCGCAGGACGGCCAGGTGACCGTCTGGGACCATCGCAGCTCCCGTCCACTTGCTCTCTTCTACTCGCGCCCCAAGGAAACATCCGAGCACGAGCACCGGCTTCGGTTGCCGCAACAGGACGACGTGACGTCGTCCTCCGGCCGCGACGCTGCGCGTGTCGTAAAGTTCAGCCCCGAGGGCTCGTCGCGCGACCTGCTCGTCTTTTCAGAGGAAAACACAAACATCCACATTATCGACGCGCGCACGTTTGACACGCACGTTGTCATTCCCGTGCCAAAGCTCGCGCCGGGCCAGCCCGCACCGAACCGCCTGTCCGGCGGCGACACGTCGGCGCACCTCGGCATCTCGGGCATCGGCTTTGACCCCAGTGGCGACTGGCTGTATGCCGGCACGGAGCGCACCGTTGTCGAATGGGACTTGCGCCGCTACGGCGGCGGCGAGGGAGGGACGTGGTCCATGGCGTGAGCCCTGCACGCCTGCTGTACGCTGCCCCCGATCGACGGCAAACCGAACCGGAACAAAAGTAGCAAGCTCGTCAGAATCAAGAAACCAACCAAACAACGACCTAACTCATACGCTTCGTCCGCATCAGAAACCTGTCAACCGAGTAGAGAAACGCACAACACCCACATCAACTAGCAGCTGGCATAATTGCATCGCGCGGAGAGGGAGAGGATACAGAAGAGAGAGAGAGAGAGAAAGCAAGACGAAGAATCAAGAAAGAAAGGTCTATTGTATCTGGCGTGGCAGACTTTTCTTGTTGTGAAACACCAGTTGTTGTCGGAAACGAACGAAATGCAAACGCGTCCATGGAGAGACCATTGTGCACGGAGCGAGGCGAGAATACATTAGAGATACAATGTGGTGGGGAATAAATGCGGGGTATCTACCAGTCGAGACGGGCCACGACGTCGCGCACGTCGCCGAGCTCGGCGGCGTCCTTCTCAGCCGCCGTGCGCGCGTACGTGACGGGGCAGTCGATGCTGCCGCAGAGGACCGCCTCGTGGAGCGGGGTGCCGGCGCACGACGCGCAGATGCGGTGCAGTTCTGCGAGGCGGGTATGTGTCGCCTGTTCGCGCGTGAGGAGCGTGTGTACCGTGCGGGTGGGGTCGTCGCGGCACTCGGGGCAGACGACCGTCGAGCTGCTGCTGCTGCTGCTGCTGCCGCCGCCATGCGCTGCGCGCTGCGCCGTGGCCGTCTCGCCGCCGCAGACGCGGCAGTGCGTCGAGCGAAAGTGCGCATCGATGCGCGTGCCGCTCACGCCGGCGTACTTGCCAATGCGCTTTGTGCGCGGCATCGAGTCAAACCACTGCTCGACGTCGGCGCCGACGAGGTTGAAGATGCGGCTCAGCGGCGGGATGAGCATGTTGCGGATATAGTACTCTGCGTCGATGCCGAGGGTCGGGTTCGCGAGCATCTCCTCTGGCATGCGGGCGCGGTCAATGAGGCGGCGGCCCTCGGCGTTTGAGATGATGTACGGCACGCGCTCCGCGTACTGCGGCTCGTCGCGGGGGTCCTTGAGGATTCGGCGGTAGGCTACTGCGGCTCCTGGCGGCGGGACGCCCTTCTCTCTGGACAGTTAGATCCCAACTCGCCAGAAACGGTAGACACTCACGAGTAGGTTCCGAGACGGACCTCCTTTGCGATGATAAAGTCTTGCATCGAGACGCGGCCCTGCAGGATCTTGGTCCACTCCTGCCTGCAAAAGTCCTTGATCTGCGACAGGTCTTGCGAGCGGAAGAGCATCTTGAGGCAGACCTCTTCGATCTTTTGCTGCGCGGGGAAGCCGTCCCGGCGGATAGTCTCAATTCCCTTGGCATCGAACACGGGCTCCGTGTCGTCGGGGTGCTCATACTTGAATCCCACGTAGCGTTTCTTGGCCATGAGCACAGAGCCCATGTACACCTTTTCAAACTTGAGCTTGACGGGTTTGGGGTTGAGGGCAGTCACGGAATCCGCAATGTCGTGTCCGATCTTGAACGCTTGCTCCTTGGAGCGACCCGGGAGGCCAATGAAGAGCGAGTCCGTGTCGCCATAGACTACTGTCGCGTCCCAGTCGGCGCGCGAGTGGATGAGCTCCTGCGCCTTTTCGAGCGTCTCGCGGCCAGTCTGCACGATAGAGTCGGCAATCTCGATGCAGGGCATACGGCCAGAGTACGTCGCACTAGTGTAGCCATACGTTACGTTCTGCCAGGTTAGCAACAGCGACGAGCACCTGATACCTCACCGCCATCAGCTTCAGGCCCAGCTGCCTCGCGTTGAGCAGTTGCGTGAGCGCCTTGTCGCCCCACGCATGCTTCATAGCGTTCTTGACCATGACGCGAGTGTCGAGGATCTCGCCGAGCATCTTGGCCAGCAGGCTCTTGCGCACGGCCGGCTTGACAAAGATCATACCGTTGGGCGTGACGGTGAGGTAGTCCTTGAGCAGCTCGAGGAGCCCATCCGCGACCTTGAGCTCGGTGAAGCCAAACTTGTCTGTCCCTTTAAACTTTTCCACCCGGCCGAGGCACGTTGAGAAGCAAATGTTGTACGCAATCATGACAGAGGGGTACAGACTCTGAAAGTCGAGCACAACGATCGGGTGCGGATAGTACTTGGACTCGGGTTCAGCGATGAGGGGAACGGCAAACGGGGCGTTCTGCAGGCCGACCTGTTGCTTGGATGGAGAGACCATCACAAAGCTCTCGGGCTTGGCGAGGCGGAACATGAACGACTCGACCTTGAACTGCGAGCCGCGGAAGATGACAGCGTCAAAGTCGACGCCAAAGACGCGTGCAAACTCGGCGTTCTTGGAGATAATCTCGGCAGCATCGATCAGCTCGGCGTAGATGACGACGCGCTGGAAGAACGCCTTGAGAACCCGGGTGGTGTGCTCTGGCGTCTTGCTCTTCCACAGCGCGGTGAGCTTTCCTGCCGTGTAGTGCGGAATCCTGCTGTTAGATGCGTTGCACAAGCAGCATCTTACCTCTGATGCAGGACGTGGAAAACGACATTCTCAAACGTATACCCGTTGAGCGTCACCTCGCCGCGGAGGATACGCCAGATGTTCAACACATGTCGGCCGGTGACCTTGAACAGCGAAGTGTGGTGCTCCGAGTACGAGTCGTTGCGGCTCGCGGCAGAGGTGATCACACGCGAGAGGTCCTGCGCCAGCGACGTTCCTGCTAGTTAGGCCGTACACAACATAGCAACCTACCAAACCCCTGCAGCGCGCGCGCGGCGAGATATCCCCACGAGGCATTGTGCAGCTCCCAGCCAGCGAGAACGTCCGGGTCCCAGTCCTTGACCGTGTCGATGACCCAGTTTATGAGGTCGAGCTCGCTCTCGACGTAGTGGCATGGGATGCCGTCGAGCTTTGCGCGGCCGTGGTCGACCGGCGACGATTCCACGACAACGTAGCCGGCATGGTACCCCGCGTGCCGGGTCGTATCCGGCAGGTCCTCCCTATCGTTCTGGAAGCAGAAGAAGAGCGCGGTAATCTCGTCCTTTTCCGGATCGGGGAGAAGCTGCAGACGCGATGGAGCAAACACCTCGATGACCATGACGGACATGTTCTGCTGCTCGCGCTGCGGCTTCTTCTGCGACAACTTGAAGCCGTATCGGTTCTTTTGTGTCGGCACAGCGAGCTGTGACGCCGCCGTCGCGGCGGCGGCCTCTGCATCTTCCTTCTCGCAGTAAGCAATGACGTCGCGGCGGGACGGAGGCGGGGTAGCATACTCCCAGCCATGCAGCACACGGACAGGTTTCAGCTGCTTGGACTTGAGCCATGCGTTCGCGACTGGCGGCCCTAAAATGGCGTGCTCAAAGTCAGGCAGGTCCTCGACGCCGCGCGTCTTGACCTTGAACGCACGGCCGGCGAAGAGCTTTGGGCGAGCGGGCACGTCGGCGGGATCAGAGTAGAACGGCTCGTAGTACTCGACCGTGTCGAGGCCACATTCGCCCATGGTCTCTGTGACATGGCGCCGGGAGGGGGGAGGCTCTCGGAATGTCCAGCCGTTTGTTGGCAGCATCTCTGACGAGTTGTTCGATGACTGGGCCTCGGCAGGACCGCTTTTGGCCGAGTCTCGGGAGCTTCCACTGGGTGGCATGCTTCCTGGAAGGCTGTCGGGAGGCTCTAATGAGGCGTGTGTAGGAGGGCTTGCGATGCGGAGGCGCTTCCGCGGCCGCGCGGTGCTGGACGCCGGCGTATTTATTCTTGAAGGCGGGGGTGGCATCTCCGGGGGCTCGGGCTGGTGCGTGTTGGCGAGCGTGGCTGACATGACGAGTGTCGGGCTCAAAGGGCGCTTAGACCGTCCAAGTAGCGGAGTCTGGACGGCCTGCGTCGCTGGGGCTTGCTGTGCATTGGACACCTTTGGGGTGTTGTGGACAGAGCTGGCGTGTATCACGCGCAGGTCCCCTTGGCCATGGCTGTCGCGCGACGGGCTCCCTTCCTTTGTTTGCAAACCGGAAGACTCAAGGGGAGACAGAGACCACTTGAGAGAGCGTTGCGGGTGTGGGAGGACAACCGCAGTTGCAGGTGTCGACCTGCGCGGTGTGCGCTTTGTCGGCGTCTCGAATGGCGACTCCCGTGGGCGGGAGAAGATGTTCCGAACAAGCGAGGTGGGCGTTGCAGTTCCTGCGTCGCTGCGCCCCGACCTCGGTGTAGTGGGCACTCCATTCCGTGGTTTCGTCGGTGTGTGCGGCTCGGCGTACGGGTTGGTTGACGGCGACGAGAGCGTGAATGAGGACATTTCCATGATGGCGCTGAGGTCCCCGAAACCCGCCTGCTCGAGGTTGCGCTGCGTGCGACGTCCGGTAGAGACCCTCCTGCCAGTGGTAGGTGTGGCGGCAGTGGACGCATTCTTGCGCGGGGTCGTGTTGGCCGTTTCGGTGCCGCCAACAGCCAGGGCAAAGAGCGCATCGAGGTCCTCGTCATCAAACTCATCCTCGGGCGCCTTTTGGGTAGCGCGAAACCGCTCGCCTTCCTGCGCACGTAACCTGGCAGCTTCCTCGTGCTGTCGTTCTCCCTCAAGATCCGCGTCATCGTCCTCGTCATCTTCGCCGGCGGCGGCTTCGAGCTGAACAGCATTGGCGTTTACTTCTGCCGTAACGTTCTCGCGTTCGGCCTGGGAGGCAGCGATATTGAATGGATCCTCCTCGTCGTCCTCGAATGGCAAGGCAGACGATGGCAGTGGTGGAGAGGAGCTTTCGGCGACTTGAGACAACGCCTTGGCCGATTTCTGCGTCTTCGGGAAGCGCTGAGACGCGAAGCGCTGGGTGCGGTACTGCTTTGGCCAGTGCGCAGACACGGCCTCAAAGGTGGTCATGACCCACTGATGTCAGCTAAGCGTCAATTGGCCTCCAACTCACGCGATCATACTTTTCCTTCTCCCCGTTCTGCCCATTGCGCACGTCGCCGCCGAAACGGTCAAAGTTTATCCGGCCTCGGCGGGCGCGCTCGACGTTCATCCTGTCCTCGACCATGGCCCAGAGCTCGTCAGTGATCTTCCAGTCGCCGCCGCGGTTGTTGACGTCCTGGCCCGCGGTCGTGTATCCGAGTTCTTCCGTCGTTCGGCCTCGGCCGCCGCCGCTGACGGGGAGCATCTCCATCTCGCTCGTTCCGAGGCCTTTGGCGGAGCGCCGCCGGCGCTCGTCCTCCCAGAGCTCCTTCATGGCCGGGACGAGCTTTTCCTCCGGGTCGAGTGGCTGGTGAAGCAGCTCGACAAAGTCGTGGTGCAGCCGGCGCTCGGTCAGGCGGTTGCGGTTCATGATCTGGTGCGGGAGGACGTCAATCTCGAGCTCCGTGTACGTGTCGCGGGGCGGGGAGAGGCCAGCGGGATACAGCATGTGGCTGGGCACGGTGAGGCTGTTGAGCAAGCTGCCCGGGATCTCCGAGACCGAGGGGCTGCCTTCTGGGAGGGGCTCGCGGAACGTGGCGCCACTGAGGTCGACGGTGCCGCAGCCGTACAGGTCAAAGTCGCACATGAACTGGAGGACATGGGAGAGATGCGCCTCGTGGGGCTGCCACTCGCGTCCAAGCACGACGGGCTTGCGCAGCTGCTCCGTCGCAATCCTCACACGGCCGGGATTGACGAGCGACACCTTGAGAAAGTACGAGTAGCCAATGTGGTAGCCGTAGAACGGGACGCCCTTTACGAGGATGACCGAGATGACGTGCAGGTGCTTGGGGTCGGTGCCGCCGGCGTAGTTTGCGGCATTCGATGGGCCGTTGGGGCTCTGCCTCAGAGCAAGGCAGATGGCGTGGTTCAGACTGACAGCAAAGCGCTGGCAGATGCCTATGACGCGCTCTGGCCTCAGCGGATTGTTCGAGTCCATGGGGAACGGGACGTAAAAGTACGGGTACGCGAGGTGGATGTTGGCGCATACTTTCTGGTGAGAGGGGGTGGTGCCAAAGATGCGAATGACGGGAAGCTGGGCTGGGAGGAGACCGATGGGAACTGCTGAGGGCAATGTGGAGGGCATGTACGATGTGCGCAGCGACACGAGCGGGTTCGCCATCGAGCTCAAGATGTGGGTGATCCGGAGGCGGAGAGCGGGCTCGCCTGAGGCGGTGAGTACAGGCGTGCAAGGGTGAACATACTCTCCGGACCACCTTGGGTCTGCATTGCGATAGCGGTGGTTGGCCTTGAGTGAGCAGAGAGCTGTCGAGGCCGCCGGGGGGGTGGTTGTTATTGTCACGAGTGAAACACGGCTCTGTCAACAACGGTTGCGAGTGGAGGCGGCAAAGGGGAGTACCGTCAACCCTGGCGGGGGTATTGAAAGCTGCTATTCTGTTGTGTCAGAGCCGGCCAAAAGGAAAACATCTTCGGCGAGATGGCCGAGCGGTCTAAGGCGCTGTGTTAAGGTGAATAACCTCCGCAGTCTTCGGACGTGGGTTCGAATCCCACTCTCGTCAAGAGAGGATTCACTTCCTCCCAAGCCACCTTTTTGAATCGCAGGAGAAGGAAGCTTCCTCGGGCTTCCAAGCGGCGTCTGTTCGCCACTGGCACTGATGCATGCGTGAGGTCTCATTTCCGTCCCAAACGACCAGCAGGGTGCAAGCGAGGAGGCACAAGATGATGGCGATGGGCAAGAGGCAGGCAGCACACCGGGGCCGCGGCACTGGGAGCGAGGCGGATGGACAGCAGACCTACATACTACCAGCAGCAGCAGCCACCAAACATCCATCCGTCAACAAGTGTGGAGGCACAAAAACGCTACCACTTGCATTCTGGCATCTCCACCACCCCGGCCGCCATCCACCGCCATGTCCGAGCACGAACACGACCCCCTCGACCTCGAGGCGCTCGACACCGAGTCTCTGCTCGCCGCGCTCGCCGCTGTCGAAAAGGTGCGTGCTGCGCTGCGCGCCGCGGTGCATGCGCGGGACCGGGGGGTTGAGCTGTCCCTCGCAGTAACTCGGTCGCAATGTCTGTTGGGCGGTTATCCAAGCATCAACAGAACACTTCTGGCGGAGATATACCGTACTAGGCCGCAGAGAACACAGAGCGAGAGGCGCTGCTCCCAGCGGAGCGCGCCTTCGCCCCGCCGTGTCGGCGTCCATGGATGGATGCTCCGCCCGCTCCGCCCGCTTCGCCCACTGCGCACCGCGCGGCGCGTCGTTCGGCCACCTAGTCTCCCGCCTCCGCCTTCCCTCCGGAGCGCTGTTCTCGGCAGCTCCCCCTGCACGTCCCCCTCCCCTCCCGCCTACCGCGCAGCCCACTGACCCGCGCAGGCTGTCCCCGACCTGCTCCTGGACGTCAAGCCCGTCCTCGCGCACCTCGTCTCGCCCACGACCGCCGCCGACGAGGAGAAGGGCCTCGCGGCGCGCGAGGCCGTCGAGCACTACATGAACACCTTGGATGTGAGTTGGATAGCGTGCATCCGTGAGCGCCTGCAGCTGCCCCTGCCCACGGGCCGTGCGCCTGCGGGCATGCCGCGCGCCCGTCCGCCCGCCC
>PQXP01000245.1:0-40823 GCA_002973495.1 Apiotrichum akiyoshidainum
GGGGGGGTGGGAAGTGACCAGACCAGGTATATAGCAATGACAATGGGGCAACGACGAATGAGAGCAATTGGGTAGCGACGGGCCCCGGTAGAGTGGTAGGTATCCGTGCAGGTGGAGATCACTCTCGTCCTGTCCAGCAGAAGCACAGCACAGACGTCACGTCGGCGGCGTGGTTGATCGCACAGGCAGCGGCCAGTGCTGATATGCTGATGCTCGCTCGCCCCAGCGCGCTCGAGGGCCAGTGGACAGGCGGAGAGGGACGGGGACAGGATTGGTCTGCCCAACGTCGGTGGCGGTGAGGGAAAACCACACAAGGCGTGCGCCAGAGGAACACGAGGTCACTCACCGATTTTTAGGATGGAGATGTTTGTGTTGACTGACAAGAGGACAAGACGTCGAACCGGGCGAGTGAGATGGAGAGAGAAGAGAGAGAATCCAAGATGGATCTTCGTCTTTAGGAGTTGTGGTTGTTCCGAGGGGAGTGAGATCAGGTCAAGGTCGATGGCGCCGTTGACGAGATCGGGAACGGGGAGGAGAGACACTAGCACGAGGTCGAGCGAGTAAGATCTCGAGTTGGTCGCTACCGCTGCTGCTGCTGCTGCTGCTGCTGCGGAGATGGCGGCTAGACTGGGAAGCCGTTCCGCGAGGCTCTAGTGTCCCGTGTGTGGTGGTTTACAGCCCCGTGTTGCTGGCGGCAGCGTGCGGAGATGGAGGAGACGTCAGAGGCTGAGACGAGGGCTGAGAGGAGAGAGAGAGATGCAATGACACCGGGAAGAGGCTGTTTTGTAAACGGGAGATGGAGTGAGTGGGTGGGTGGGTGTGTCTCTTGATCGTCCAAAAAGGGTGTCCCGTGGTCGCTGTGTCGCTGGGAAAATGAGGCGAAGAGAGAGAAGAAAAGAAGAAGAGAAAAGCGTGGAGGGGGGGAGTGGCAAGTGGGAGTGGGAAGGGGGAGGAGGGGGCGATGGAGACGAGACGACGGGGGGGGGACGATGAAACGAGGATACCGGGCCGGGGGGAGGTAGGTGGGTGGGTAGGTGTCGGATGAGGCTGAGGCTTGTCGCGGTCACCGTTGCAGTGCAACAGTAGGAATAAAGACAGAGACGGCGGGGACGGGGTCGTGGACCGTGGGTGCTGACACTGCGATGGCGAAGAAGAAGAATGAGAGCGCGCTAGAGATGTGAATGGGAGAAGAAGATGGGAGGTGGTGGTGGTGGTGGTGGTGGTGGCACTAGTCTGTCCTATTGTCAGAGAGCCAGCCGTGTGATCGGACTGCGCGTGCTGTCTCCTGCGAGTGGCCAACTACTGCTGCTGCTGCTTTCTGCTACTGCATTCTGCATTCTTCTGCTGCATCTGCTGCTGCTGCTGCTGCTGCTGCTGCTGCTGCTGTCGCAAGGTAGAGGAGAGTTGCTCTCTCTGGGTGCAGACGGACGGGCAGCTCTCTGACGTTGCTCGATCCCTGGACAAAGGAGCAGGCAGCCCGCATAAGGCACATGCTTAGTTTGGGTCAAGCACTAACCAGGCTCTCACCGCAGCAGCCCTCTCTCCCTCTGCGCTCCCCTGGAACGCGTCGTCTCTGCCACTGTGGGGTGGGCTTACCTTCTCATTTTTGGGCTTACCACTGTGGGCTCTTTCCAAACCTTGCCGTCATGTGCTTTCCCCTCTGGCCACTGCCGATCTCGCCACAATGCCTCCTCCCCTCCCTGCCTGCTCCTACAAAGGATCTTGCGGGGATCTCGCAACCACCAGACTGACATAGGCAAGAAAGAGCATCAGCCATGCTGCGCAGCGTTGCGGCTGCATTTCATTTGCCAGGCCAGGCCAGGAGACGAGACGGAGAGCCGCCAAGAGCCAAGAGACTGTCCGAGATTTAATGTTTCCCAAGTGATGGCGGGTCGTCGTTGTTTTGTAGTCGTCAGTTGGCAGCAGCTGCAGCAGCAGTGGTCTCAGTTCCACTTTGGCCGGCGGCCGTAGTAGAAATAGGACGATCACCACCACCACATGCATCCACTAGCCTCGAGCAATGTCTGCTCGCAGGCTCAAGCCGGAAAAATGACATTGGTCTCTGAGAGCAGAGCACGTCGCCAGACCACAGCACAGAGGGTACCGAATCGAGGGATGAAACAAAGGCGGTGCGCTGCGGGGCTTGGGAAAACGCCTCTTTGCCCTGGTCCAGTAGGTCAGACCTGAGCCTGACCACCACCGCCGGACCGCTGCCTGACCGCCTGACCGCCTGACCGCCTGACCACCACCACCACCACAGCCGTCCACCCGGCGTCGTTGCCATCCCCCACCTGCAGCCGTGTTTGCTGTTTGCTGCTTGCTGTTTGCTTGCCCGTCTCGCTGCAACGACAAAAGCGCATCGGTCGCTGTGGCCGGCGCCGCTGACGGCAGCACGGAATGGAACGGAATACACTCTTTGGGAATAGCGAAGTGCGGCGCTGCGGCATGTCGAACCGCCGTGCCTGCAAACTCTAATTTCTTTGCTGCATGATCGCTCTTGTCTCGCTTCTTATGATCCAGTGAGGTGAGGCGCATTCACCGCTCCTTTGGTCGGTCGGTCGGTCGGTCGTGCGGTCGAGACTGGCGCGCTGTAGACAGAGAGACGGCTGTGCCTCTCTTGTGTGTGGCACCGATTGGCAGACCCTCTCATCAACGTCTGATGGTTCTCGGCCCCCTCTGCTCCCTGCTCCCTGCTGCCCTCCCTAGGCCCGCCCCTATCCCGCACCTCGCCCCTGGACCACGATCGCACCACTCTAACAGCCCAGCACGGCATGGCCCCGGTGCGCAGACTAGCCGACTAATGAACAGCACAACCCATGCACTCACACCTAGTGTCAGTGCCAGCCTGCAGAGGCAGCAGCGTAAGCCGCCAGTGCGTAACCGCGGCGCTGCGTATTCCTTCTGCTGTATTCTGCGCAAGACGGCCGTGGCTTCGGTGATCTGCAGGTCCCAGTCCCAGTCACAGAGGCACCCACGGCCCGGCCCCCTCCCTTGGACCTCTTGACGCCTAGAATGTTGCTCGTCGCCGTCCTTGGCATACAGCCACAGCTGGCCAAGACAGTATAAGACCTGATATGTGAGACCGCTCTGCGGACCTGGTTCCCGCGACGCAGACACACGCGCAGACACACACGCACACGCGCAGACGCGCAGACGCAGCACGGCCGTCTTGCATCGTAGCAGCCAGTGCAGCAAGAGTATTCTGCAAGACGGCAGCTCGCGGTCCGGATGTACCGTCCTGCTACGGCGAGGACAGTGCAGCCCCTTGGCGCCATGCCATTCATGGCCGCCGCGCCGCGCCGCGGCGTCCCTGCTCCGTGTCCTGGGTCTGGGTCTTCTTGGCCTTGCCTAGCCTGCCTAGCCTGCCCAGCCTGGCAAGCCTGGCCTGAGCGGGGCCGTGTGCGAATTGAACAAACAGCACCACAAACGTGGGAACCGTCAACATGCCAAGCCGGCAGTGCGAAGGCGACTGCGAATGCGAATGCGACTGGGCTGGGAATGGGAATGGGAATGGGAATGGGAACAAACTATCAACTTGCGGCGCTTGTTTGGTTTGGCTTCCGTCGGCGTTGCGTCTCGCGGGGCCCACTCGCACGCAGCCGCGCCCACAACAATGCATGCGCAGCCCAATTCATGGCGCGCGCGTGTGTGTGTGTGTTCGGAGAATGCGTGCGTCACGGATCACGGCGTGCACGGCGTGCACGGCGCACGACACTTGCGCATCTCGAGGTCGCACTCTCGCCGCCACATGTCTCTGGTATCGCTGCGCTCGCTGCACCTGCTCTGCACGCTGCACTCTATAGGCCGGTGCGCTCGCTCGCCTCGCGCCGGAGGCGGAACGGTACGCGTGTTATGCATGGTTTGCGGCGCCCCGTGTGGCACACTGCGACGGCGTGCAAGAATCGCCGTGTCCGACCCACACTGCCACACGCCAGGAGCAGCAGCAACAGTGCCACGTCCCCTGCCGGGCACTGCTGTGCCGTTCTACACCCCCCCGCGCCGCAGACACGGACACGGACACGGACACGGACACGGACACGGACACGGACACGGACACGGACACGGACACGGACACGGACACGGACACGGACACGGACACGGACACGGACACGGACACGGACACGGACACGGACACGGACACGGACACGGACACGGACACGGACACGGACACGGACACGGACACAGACGGCACATCGCGTCCCAGCTCGCCGGCTGCCAGCTGCACTGCCCTGCACTGCACATCGTGTCCGAAGCGCGGGAGATTGGCTCTGGTCGTCGGTCGGCGGGTGGCAGCTGCGTCTGTTGCGCCTCGGACGCGGACGCTCGCTCGCATCGGCCTGCAGGATACAACGCGGTAGCAGCGGTGGTGAGCGCTGTGCTTTCAGCTGCCGGCAGCTGTGCCGTCCGGCAGTTGTACCCTTCCCACGGACGCACACCAGCAAAGTTGCTGCCGACGCAGTCATCGCCGCGAGCGAGGCGCAGCAACCGGCAGCTCTGAGCCCCGCCCCCACCCCCCACACCCACCGCATACCGCAGACCGCAGACCGCACACTGCAACGGTTGGCGGCCGCACGATTGCTGACAGCATAATTACTTGATGGGCCCAGTACCGACGGGGCCGAACCCAATCCTGCCCGTGTCGGCAGTCGGAAGCCAGCAGCCAGCAGCCAGCCTGCTGCTTCCGTCCTGTTTCTGTTCTTGTCTCTGTTTCGTATCTGGGTCGCTCTCTCGCTGTCGCTGCATCGCTGCGCTCGCACCGTGTAAAGTTAGTTTCGAGATCCTGCCTCGCTTCGGTCCATTCCCACACCCACACAGAGGCCGCGCAGACTATGCCTGCGGGCCTGTTAGAGGACGAAACGCGGGCCGAGGCACTGTGCTCCGTGAAACGCTGAGGGAGGCGCTCCCGGGCGGGGGGAACCTGGGTGCGGGTTCTCGCTTCACAGCGAGTCTACAGCAGCGGTTAGCCAGTGAGCAAGCGCCATCACTCTGCCGTCGATGCGATATCTCTAGCGTGCGGCATGTGCTGAAACGGCCCACGGCCAACGCGCCAGCATTGCAGCACGCATGCATGCCGTGCGGTTGTTGTCAGACTGCGGTGTGGCAGGTACCCACCACCACTGATTGCCACCCGCAACCTTACGGCTGCTCGCGCACTCTCGCTGGCGGTACCTGCGCTGCGCCATCCCTTCCTGGCTCGGTGGCGGCTGCAGTGGATCTCCCGCCTGCCTTCCCAGTCGAGCACCACCGCGACTCGGCCTCGTATGAGATCACGGTTGCAGCGTTGCTCGAGCGCAACCACACCCGTCTCTGCTAGCTGGGCCGTCTTCTAGAGCTCTTGGAAACGAAACAAGAAGCGCAATCCCCGACGGATGTATCTTGCTGCCGCCTCTGCCATCCGCGACTGTTCCCGATCTCACGATCGGTGGGCATCGGGATACATGAATGAATATTATGCTGGGAAACGTGTAACGCTCACCTCAGTCTCTCGGGCCCAGATGGAGGCAAGAAACGACGTTTCCGCGCGGGGTACAGTTGCAGCGCTCAACGAGCTGCCTGAAAGGCTCGTTCACGTTTGACAGCAAAAATGACCCTGCGGCCATTGTCGTTTGCAGTCACGGAACGGCCGTCGTGCCGCAATCTCCGCCACTCGGGAAGCGAGCGCCAGGGCAGATGACTTGCAGACAGTTCTTGGTGCGCTGCGGGTCCCAAAATGCGACGGCATAGGTGGCCCATGGCTTGGCTCGAGGCACCATCCGCCCGCGCAAGCACGCACCGACATGACTTTACATGGCATCACCAGCCCTGGAAGAGTGCCTGTCCATTTCCTTTGTCGGGTCACTTCTGACGCCAGTGGCGAGCGAGTGTGCTAGCTTTGCTGGAAAAAAACTATGCAGCCGCGCTGTGACGTAAAGGCATGCCAGCGGTTGACTTAAGGCCCGAGGCCAGCAGAGGCAGGTTGCAGGCCAGGTAGTACGTGACGGGCGGGTTACAGAATTACAGTTCATGGCAACGTAACATTGCTGCAGCTTCCTAAACCCGTATGCTGGCTGGTCCTGGCCCTTGCCCGAGCCAGGCCTGAGCCAGCAGGCGAGCGATCGGACGGCGACAGAGGGATCAGAATGGAACAGAAAAAGAAGTCATTCCCGCGCTGCAATGAACAACGTGCCACAAATGAGTGGCAATGATGATATCAGCCAGCTTCCGGTATGACGTACTCCACAGAACCCCCCCCCCCCCCCCGTTCGTTGGCTCCCCAGCAGCCCCTTCAAGTCATGAGGCTTGCATGCATGCCTTGCGAGACTTTTGAGGCAGTGTGGCGCTGCGCAGAAACTGATGCATTGCTTGCAATGGCTACCAGCTGCTCAACCGGGATTGGACCATGCCACTCGCCCAGCGCCCATGGTATTGAAGGCACGCTGCCTTCGTCGCCACACGTCACCGGGCCTTAATGTGCTGGACGGCGGAGGGCATCTCCAACGACGTCTGTAGGGTTTAGGCAGTCATGACAAATACGTGGGAGAATGGAGAGGCAAAGCGAGCAGGGTGTGTCCAGGACACAACTCTCTTGCCTGCATCGTGCCCCAGCCTCGCCACTCGCCGAGCTCATTCTTATGGTGACATTCATAGTATCACTGAGGTGCGGGCCACAGTCCGGCCCCTCAGTGTCCCCATCAAGTGGGGTTCACGGACCCGGTCACACCTGTAACAATTGCCAGCGACACCGACCCTACCTCCTGAACGTGATTCCCGTGCACTGTCGTCTGATATCGAAGCTGCTACGCGGCATAAGCGACGATCGACCGAGACCGGAGCTGAGCGGGACCTGTAGTGGACGGAGGACGCTCCAGGCCGCGCCTGTACCATCGCTGGGGGCGGCCCAGCCTGTGACCAGTGGTGGGAGCTAGTGCATGCGTCTCTGCGGGGCACTCTCAGCACCACTCGGAGCTGCTCGTTGCTTTTTGTCATGTACGGCAGGGGTGTGCCGCTGTCCTTTGTCCTTGCCGACGCCGATCGCTCGGCGCAATTACCGCCACCGCCGTTGCCAGATTGCTCGACGACGCGCATTCATTATTGATGCACCGCACTGTGCGGCCACGTCGGCCTTGAATACCGCTCTGCTGGAGTCGTCTCCGAGCACACGCTATAAGGCTTCATGTAAATCCAGCTGTGGCCAGACGCAAACCTGCCCACACCCCGAAGCGCACAAGCCACCACCCCAGCCATGTCCGACCGCGCCGCCCAGTACCGCGCCGAAGCAGAAAAGTACGAAAAGCACCACCAGGAGACCCGCCATGCTGCCGAGGCATTCATGGACGACGGCAGTGGCCAGAACCAGCATCTCCACGGTGAGTGCTGTCCCCCCGAGGCGTCGGCGACTAACACCATCAGAGGCACAGCGCCAGGACGCTGCCGATCAGCGTCACGCGGCCGAAGCCCGCTTCATGGCCCACCTCGAGGACGCAAAGGGCATGTTCCACCACCACCAGAGGGACAAGTCGGGCTAGTAGAGGCACAACAGCAGTAGTAACACCGGGATGAAGTCTGGCCTGAGATAGCCCCCCCTGTTGTGCAGACACGAAACGCGGTGAGGGGGACGGGAGCTGCAGCTTGCCCGTGATGCTTCGACAGGTCAATGGAATACTGGAAGCAGACAGGGATGTACATGAGAGATACGATTTGGTGGCTGCTGTAGAGGTCCGAACACCACTCCACATCTGGAGACTCGAGACCTGGTGGTGGCGGCACATTGGCGGTCATGGAGCCGGCGGCGCCGCCGTTCTCCTCGTCCCATCCGCAAAATGTCTCGATATGATATGCCTCAATGCCTCTGCCATGAAAGCACGTGGACCAGCTGATGATCTGGCAAATGGCGCTGATAGGCGCCGTCGGGGGCACAGCTTGTAGGGCAGCTGCAGGGCAGGTGAAGAACGTTGGAGGCGAGAGTACGTCGACCGATCTCTGCTAGCCTAAACTCTGCTCTGCTCGCTGGGCCCTGCCGACATGAACATGAACATGAGACAGCAGCACACCCGTTGTGTCTCGGGACCGTGCCACAGGCAGCCTCACATGGATGGCAGCCAGGCGTTCGCAGCGGCCCGGCGACCCGGCGACGTCACTCGCCCGCCCACACGCACAGCGCTGTCTCACCCGCTGCTAATGTCTGTCTCTCGCCACTCGCATTGATGGACGCTGTCGGTCTCACGCCATCTGTCGGAGAATTGCAGCCAGCTCGCCCAGTTGCCTGTCTCGGCGCCACCGCGACGCCCGGCCACCCACATGCCGCGCACCGTGCCGTCGACATTCCGCAATTACAAAGGGGGCAAGCTCCGATTGACCGTTGCGGTATGGGACCGCTGTGCGACCGCGGGCACATGTGTTGGCTAGTGCGGTCGCTAGCCTGCATTGAGCTACTATTTACTATGGCACACCAAGCTTGCCTTGTCGGATGAACAAGTAATATCCGGTCAGGCCCACGTGCAGTAGATACATGACGCCCCAGAGTGCCTCATTTGGAAGTCTGTCGGGGCCACTTTGGTCTCCATAGTCAGTCTCTCACCATATGCTGACCCCGTCCGCTGACCCCCGAGCCTCTGCAGCCTCTGCCCGAGGTCTTGGACTTGCGTGAGGTGACGTCTCCCACATACTACTATGCGTCCCATTCACATGCGAAAGTTGCCCCAGACGCCAGGAATTAAGCTTGTTCAACGACTTGCAGCTGGGTGCTGTCATCAATCTTCCCCTGGACTGCCACCATCGGCGGCCAGTTGCTGCTCACTCAATGTCCTCATCATTAGGGAATGTGACGACTAGCAGCGTGCTGGACCCTTCCAGCACCCCAACTAAGGCCGCAGAGGGCATCGCCGTCAGCCGTCAGACGGAGGCCGCCGTTCAAAGTGGCGGCCGCTGGCCTTTGGCGACCGACAGGGTGCGCGCTCCCTGCGACTCGGGGCGCAGCATCGCCCCCAGTCGCGCTCTCTGCCGTGGCCTCTGTTGCCTGCGGAGACCGGAGGCCCACCCTGCAGCTCGTGGTCCCCCGCAGGCAGCGCGGCCCACGTCGCCGTCCCTGGGCGCCGGCAGCCACCGCCGAAAGGAGCATGTCCGCCCGTTTCATTCCTCCCACCCACCTTTCGGCAGCGCTGCCGTGCGACGATCGCCGCGGCGGGCGTCTGGGACCCGTGCGGCTGCGCCCGGGGCCCGGCGCCCGAGGCCCGTCCGGGTGCCTGCGTGTACGAGAGCGGCACCGCGAAACAGCCCAGCGCGGACGCGTCGGACTGCGTTGGCCGTCAAGAGGGACCCCAAAGTTTCGTTTCGGCCGTGCGGCGTCGCGCGTCTCGCGCCGGCGAGCGCCTGTCGGGCGCCGGGCGCGGCGCGGCGGGCAGCGACGTCGCTCCTGCCGCACCGGTCGCGAGCAGCGCGCCGATACGAGTAAGGTCGGCTGGATCTCGCCCCAGATGCACGATGGGGCAGGACCGAGAGCTTGCTTGCCTCTGTGAGGGATGGAGGGCCACGCTCCGGTCGCGCCATCGCGTTCACATTCCCACCGCGAGTCGCGGCGAGTTGCCGGGAACGGGCCCGCATACGTCTTCCACCGCGAGTGTGCTGCGCACACTGTCACACGCTCGGTGTCTTGCTGATAGCTGCCCCCTCGAGTAAGCCGTAGATAAGGATGGCAATGTGGTTGCTAAGAGGACAACCGAGCTCCCATGTCGACGCCCTACGACTACTCACCGTTCTCATGTCCCATTCTGATAACCACCCACAGTCTTTGACGACTCACACAGTCCTTGACCTCGTGGAAGCTATAGCGATGTGAGCGTATCCTGAGCGACACGGCCCCGGCGGGTCCGCGCTGCTCAGGCTCGAGGCGTCTCGAGCATCGCACGGCGCCCAGTTAGTCCCGGCCGTCAGATGGGTCAGTGTTCAGAAAGCCACGCCCAGCACCGCACCGCACGCAAACGACCCATCTACCGTATTCTATACTAACAAACAAACCTACAACAGCCTACTCGTCCCCCTCGCCGTCGCTCACTCTGCCCTCCCCGCCCTCCCCGCCCTCGTCATCCCCGCTGCCCGCCTCCTCGCCCTCCGCGTCGCCGACCGGCCGCTGCCCCGCGCCCATGAGCTTGGCGCGCAGCGCGCAGCGGTCGCGCGTGTACCGCTCGCGCTCGCGCTCGAGCGCCGGCTTGACCTGCACCGGCACGCTCGCGATGATGCCGCGCGCTTTCAGCGCCTTGAACAGAAACAGCCGCCGGTTGTTGAGCGAAAAGTAGAACGGCACCTGCTCGCCAGCAGTGCTCGCGCCCGCCCTGGCGTTTGGTGTCGCGCCGCAGTCCGAGTCGCTGTCGCTGTCGTCGCCGCGCCGCTTGCCCTTCTTGCCCCCCTTGCCCTTGCCCCTGGCGCCAAACTCGTCGCCAGCACTGCCGCCGGCCCGGCCCTTGCCTTTCCCCTTGCCCCGTGCAGCGTCCGCGCTGCTGGCCGGGGCGGCGGGCTCAAAGTTTTCGATGACGGTAATGTACGGGATGTCCGCGAGCGACGTCGTGCCGGCGACGACCTCGTCGAATGTCTCCATGATGCGCTTGTTGCAGCCGGTGAACACGGGGCGCACGCGCGCGTGGGTAAAGTAGATGAGGTCGGGGTCCATCTCGGTGAGCTGGCGGTTGGTCGCCGTCTTGCGGGCCGGGGCGGCCTTCTTCTTCGCGCTCATCGTGGTGTGGGAGGTAGGCGGGGAGGAGAGGACGCGGAGGGGGCGAGAGTAAAACGAGGGTCCGGAGAGCGATGGAGTGGTCCGAGATTGTCGAGATTGCGCAAACGTCGAAAATGATGCAACTGGACTTGTCCTGACAAGAAAAATTCATGGACATTGCGCACTCTCCGCTACCCAGGAACCAAACAACTCTGCCCTCTGCTTCCATTGCTGCTCTCGTCGCTGATCTTATCCAATGCATTCGTGACTAATGGCAGTCGCCAGGCATGCCCGGCGTCCGCGTGGGAGTTATGTATGTGGGAGGGGGGTGGCAAGAAGAATATCCGTGTTCTTGGTTTTGCTCTTTTTCTACATTTTTTTTTTGGGAGCACTGCGTCTTCTCACACTTAGGCGCCAAGCACGAGGGTGAGGAGGGCCATGCGGATGAAGAGGCCGTAGCGCATCTGGCGGAAGTAGGCGGCGCGGCGCGAGTCAAAGTCGACCTCGGGGTCAATCTCGTTGACGCGGGGGAGGGGGTGCATGACGATGAGGTTCTCCTTGGCCTTGCGGAGGACGTCGTTGTTGATGATGAACATGTCCTTGACGGCCTCGTACTCGGTCTGCGAGTTGAAGCGCTCCTTCTGGATGCGGGTGACGTAGAGGACGTCCGAGTGGCCAATGACCTGGTCGAGGTTGTGGTACTCGTTCCAGCGGACGTTGTTGCGGGTCGCCTCCTGCTTGACAGAGTCGGGCATGGCAAGCGAGGGGGGCGAGACAAAGTTGAGGGTAACGTCGTAGAGCGAGAGGAGCTTGACGAGCGAGTGGACGGTGCGGCCGTTCTTGAGGTCACCAACAAGAGTGATGGTGATGCCGTTGACGGAACCAAGCTCCTCACGGATGCAGAAGACGTCGAGGAGCGACTGGGTGGGGTGCTCTCCGATGCCGTCGCCAGCGTTGATGATGGGGACGAGCGAGCTCTTGGCGGCGGTCTTGGACGAGCCGACAGCGGGGTGGCGGAGGACAACGGCGTCGGCGTAGCAGCCAACAGTCTTGATAGTGTCCGAGAGCGACTCGCCCTTCTGGACCGACGAGGTCTCGGCCGAGACCTGGACAACCTCACCACCACAGCGCTTCATGGCAGCCTCAAACGAGGTCGAGGTGCGGGTAGAAGGCTCGTAGAAGAGGGTGCAGAGGACACGGCCACGGAGGGTGTCGACCGATCCCTGGCGCTCGACCTGGGTGCGCATCTCCGACGCGAGGTTGAAGAGGGTGTGGAGGTCGTCACGCGAGAACTGCTTGACCGAGAGAATGTGGCGGCGCGAGAAGGCGGGGTGGGCCTGGAGCGACTGGAGGGCAGGGACAGGCGAGATCTGGGCTGAGGGGATGGGCTGGGCAGCGAGCGACATGAGCGAAGGCTGGGGGCCCTGGTTGGCGGCGCTGAGGCCAAGACCGTGAGCGGCAGGAGCGACGGGCGAGGCAAGCGAGACGCTGGGGCGGGCGGCGCGGGTAGCCGAGAACGAGGCGCGGGCACCGGCGGCGGCACCAGCGCGGGCACCGGCGAGCGAAATGTCGCGACCAAGGGGCATCGAGAAGGCAGTGCCGTCGAGAACAACAGAGTGGTTGTTGATGACGACACGGTGAACGGCACCGAGGACGTTCTTGCCGGCAAGGGGCGACCAGACGCCGTCCTCGGCCTCAAAGGCCGACGAGCGGTTGACCTCGACCTCGACGTAGGTCTTGGCCTGCTCGGGAATGTCAAAGATGGCGCGGGGGTTCTCCGAAAGACGGGCCGAGATGTCGTCGAGGGTAAGACGGCCCTCGGCAACGGCGTTGAGAAGAAGAGGGAGCGACTCGTGGACACCGCTGGCGGCCGAGACCTTCTTGCCAAGAGCCTGTCCGAGCTCGTAGGGGAGGACACCAACCGAGAAGACGTCAATGGTGGCGAGGTTCTCCCAGAGGGCAGCCTGGTCCTCGGCGGTGGGGAGGACCTTGGCGGCCTCGGGGAAGTCGGTCTGCGAGTAGAAGAGCGAGTAGACCGAGACGTCGCAGGTGACGGGGAGACCCTTCTCCTTGGCGAGGGCGATGAGGGTAATGTCGTCGCGAGTCGAGACTGAGGCAATGTGGATGCTGCGGTTGTTCAGGCTGGCGAGGAGGAGGATCGAAGCAAGGTCGGTGGCGCGAGCGTCAGTGACAATGGGCTTGTCCTGGGGCCAGGCGGCAAAGTGCTGAGCAACCGAGGCGACCTTGTTGACCGAGCCAAAGAAGTTGTTGAAGGGGATGAAGAGGGCCTTGGCGCCGGCGGCGATAGCGTCCTGGAGGCGGGTGGCGTTGTCGGCGGTGGCGGCGACCGAGAAGAAGTAGTCGCAGTGCGAGGCGCCGGCAGCGTTCTGCTGAGCACGCTGGAGCGAAATCTCGTCCTCGACAGCCGAGTTGAGGCCCTGGGGAACCATCTGGAGGGTGGTGAAGCCGCCGCGGATAGCAGCCTGGGTGGCAAGACCAAAGTCCTCCGAGTTTGCCTCGGCGGCGCCGGGGACAAAGGCCTGGACCGAGACGAGACCGGGGAACGAAAAGGTCTGGTGCGAGGTCTTGAAGTCGACCGACGAAATGTCAAGAGCGGGCTTGCGGATAATGGCCTCGATGAAGAGCTTGGCGCACTTGACGTTGGTGATGAGGGGGACGGCAAAGTCGACGGCCATACGACGCGACTTGTAACCCTTCGAGACGTACGAAGCGGGACGGCGGTAACGGTTCTTCGAGGGAAGGTTGATGTAGAGGTCGATGAGGTTGTTACCAAGGTGCTGCTCGAGCGAGTACTCGGCCTTCTGGGGGTCGTTCTCGTCCTCGCCGAGGGTCTCGAGGTACTTTACGGGGATGCCGTGCTCCTGGATAAAGTCGGCGGTACCGGCAGTAGCAAAGAGGTTGTAGCCCATGCGGTGGAGCTTGTGGACCGAGGGAAGCATCTCGAGCTTCTCCTTGAACGAACCGATCGAGAGAAGGACGTTCTTCTTGGGAGGGTGGATACCGGTCGAGATGAGGGCCTTGAGGTAGGCCTCGTAGCGGTCCTTGCCAAAGCAGGCGACCTCACCAGTCGAGGCCATCTCGACACCGAGAATGGGGTCGGCACCCGAGAGACGCGAGAAGGAGAACTGGGGGACCTTGACACCGACATAGTTGGGGGGCATGCGGACCTCGGGGTAGGGGGTAACGGGGAGGCCGAGCATGACCTTGGTGGCGAGCTCGATGGCGTCGACACCAGTAACCTTGGAGACGAAGGGGAACGAACGGGCAGCACGGAGGTTGCACTCGATGACCTTGATCTCGTTGTTCTTGGCAATGAACTGAATGTTGTAAGGACCAGTGACGTTGAGGGCGGCTCCAATCTTCTGGGTGGCGACCTCAATCTTGCGGATGGTCTCGGGGTCGAGGTCCTGGGGGGGGAGGACGAGAGTGGCGTCACCAGAGTGAACACCGGCGTTCTCGACGTGCTCCGAGATGTAGTGCATGACCATCTTGCCGTCACGGGCGACGGCGTCCATCTCAATCTCCTTGGCCTCCTCGATGTACTTGGAGATGACGACGGGGTGGTCGCGCGAGACCTCGGCGGCCTGGCCGAGGTAGGCCTGGAGGTCGTCCTCGGAAAAGACAACGTTCATGGCGGCACCGGAGAGAACGTACGAGGGACGGACAAGCACGGGGTAGCCGACCTTGTCACAGAACGACTTGGCCTCGGTGAACGAGGTGAGCTCCTTCCAGAGGGGCTGGTCGACGCCAATCTTGTCGAGCATACGGGAGAACTTGTAACGGTTCTCAGCAGTGTCGATCATCTCGGGCGAGGTACCGTAGATCTTGACGTTCTGGCGGTGAAGGGCAAGAGCAATGTTGTTGGGGGTCTGACCACCCATGGCGAGGACGAGACCCGAGGAGCGCTCAATGTCGTAAATGTCCATGACAGTCTCCATCGAAATGTTCTCAAAGTAGAGCTTGTCGGCCTCGTCGTAGTCGGTCGAGACGGTCTCGGGGTTGTAGTTGATCATGACAGTCTTCATGCCGTTCTCACGAAGAGTGCGGATGGCGCGGACGGCACACCAGTCAAACTCGACCGACGAACCGATGCGGTAGACACCGGAACCAAGGACCATGACACCATTGTCGGTAAAGTCGACGTCGTGGGCGGTGGCGTTGTAGGTGGTGTAGAGGTAGTTTGTGAACGCAGGGAACTCGGCGGCGACAGTGTCAATCTGCTTGACGAAAGGCGAGATGCCGGCCTCGACACGGACGCGGCGGATGGCGAGCTCGGTCGAGTTGACGGCGCTGGCAATCTGGCGGTCGGAGAATCCGAGCTGCTTGGCGTTGCGGAGGAGCTCGGTGGGGAGCGAGTGGGCCGAGTACTTGGCCATGACGTCCTCGGTCTTGGAGAGGCGCTCGAGGCGGCGGAGGAACCAGGGGTCGATCGACGACATCTTGTTGAGCTTCTCGACCGAGTAGCCGCGCTTGAGAGCAGTGGCGAGGGCAAAGAGACGCTTGTCGGTGGGGTTGGCAATCTCAGTGTCAATGTCGTCAATTTCAATGTTCTCGCCAAAGCCGGGGAAGCTGTCGTCGATGCAGCGAATGGCCTTTTGGATAGTCTCCTCAAAGGTACGGCCAATGGCCATGACCTCACCGACCGACTTCATCGAAGACGAGAGCTTGGTGGAGACGCGGGTAAACTTCTTGAGGTCCCAACGGGGGATCTTGACGACGCAGTAGTCGAGCGAGGGCTCGAAGCAGGCGGTGGTCTGCTTGGTGACCGAGTTCTTGATCTCGTTGAGGGGAATGTTGAGACCGAGCTTGGCGGCGATGAACGCGAGGGGGTAGCCGGTAGCCTTGGAGGCGAGGGCCGACGAACGCGAGAGACGGGCGTTGACCTCGATAATGCAGTACTGCTTCGAGTAGGGGTTGAGGGCGTACTGGATGTTGCACTCACCAACGACACCGAGGTGACGGATGACGTTTACGGCAGTGGTGCGGAGCATGTTGTAGTCGGCGTCCGAGAGGGTCTGCGAGGGGGCGACGACGATCGAGTCGCCGGTGTGGATACCGAGGGGGTCAAAGTTTTCCATGTTACAGACGGTGATGCAGTTGTCCATGCAGTCACGGACGACCTCGTACTCGACCTCCTTCCAGCCCTTCATGGAGCGCTCGACGAGGACCTGGGGCGAGGTGGCGAAAGCGGTGGTGCAGAGGTCGACGAGCTCCTTTTCATTGTTGGCAAAGCCCGAGCCGAGACCACCGAGGGCGTAGGCGGCACGGACAATGAGGGGGTAGCCGATGCGGTTGGCGGCGGCGATGGCCTCGTCGATGGTGTTGGCCGAGTCGGACTCGGCGCACTTTTCACCAATCTCCTCCATGGCCTTGGCGAAGAGGTCGCGGTCCTCGGTGGTGATGATGGTCTCGATGGGGGTACCGAGGACCTTGACGCCGAGCTTTTCAAAGTCGTCCTTGAGCTTGATACCGACGTTGAGGGCGGTCTGGCCACCGAACGTGCAGTAGATACCGTCGGGCTTCTCGTGCTTGATAATCTTGGTGACAAACTCGGGAGTGACGGGGAGGAAGTAGACCTTGTCGGCGAGACCCTGCGAGGTCTGGATGGTGGCAATGTTGGGGTTGACGAGGATGGTGTAGATGCCCTCCTCCTTGAGAGCCTTGATGGCCTGCGAACCAGAGTAGTCAAACTCACCGGCCTGGCCGATGGAGAGACCACCCGAGCCGAGGACGAGAACCTTCTTGACGTGGACGCGAGGGAGACGCTCGCGGTGCTCCTTGAGCTCGCCTCCGGGAATGTCAACAGAGACGAGGCGGCCCTCGCGGGCAGTGTCGACGATCGACTTGATAAAGACATCAAAGAGGAACTCGGTGTCGCGGGGACCAGGAGCCGACTCGGGGTGGAACTGGACCGAGAAGAAGGGGGCGCCGTTGCGGCCCATCCAGATACCCTCGTTCGAGTTGTCGTTGGCGTTTGTGAAGAGGGGCTCCCAGCCGGGCTGGAGCGACGAGACGTCGACCTCGTAACCGTGGTTCTGCGAGGTAATGTAGCAGCGGCCCGAGGTGGAGGCGGTGCAGGGAATGTTCATACCACGGTTGCCGTACTTCATCTTGCGGGTGGTAGCGCCCGAGGCGAGGGCGATGAGCTGGTGGCCGAGACAGATACCAAAGATGGGGACCTTGGAAGTGGCGAGGGCGACCTTGAGGTTGGCGATGGTGGCCTTGGCCATCGAGGGGTCACCGGGACCGTTGGAGATGAAGAGACCGTCAAACGAGCCGGCCTCGTTGTTAAAGTCATAGTCCCAGGGGACGACCTTGACCTCGACACCGCGCTTGCGGAAGCAGCGGATCTGGTTCCACTTGATACCGACATCGACGGCAAGGATGCGGACAGTCTTGCCGGTGCGGGGGTTGATCTTGGGCTCGACACCGGCGAGGGCGGTGTAGACGACGGGCTCCTTGATGGAGACCTTTGCGACGAGGTTGGTCGCGTTGGGGTCGGCAAACTCGATGGTCTCAAACTCGTCGCGCCAAGCAAGGGGCGAGTCCTGTCCGTCGCGGGCGGCGGCGCTGCCGAGGAGGGCCTGGGCCTTGCCGAGGAGCGAGGTGCTCTCGGGCTTGCGGGTGAGAACGCGGGCGAGGGTGGAGCCGCCCTCACGGAGGCGCTTTGTGAGCATGCGGGTGTCGACACCCCAGATGGCGGGGATGCCCTGCTCCTTGAGCCACTGACCGAGGGACGAGGTGGCGAGGTGGTGGGAGAACGAGGGGTGGTAGTTTGCGACGACGAGGGCGGCAACGTGAATCTTGCTCGACTCGTACTCGAGGGGGATCGAGTTGAGGAGCGCGGTGACGCCGTCGGCGTCCTTTGCGGTCGACTGCTCCTCGACGGGGCGCTCGGGGACACCGTAGTTGCCGACGAGGGGGTAGGTGAGGACGAGGATCTGGTCCTGGTACGAGGGATCGGTCATGGACTCGGGGTAGCCGACCATGCCTGAATGTCAGCGATCATTTTTTTTCGTGATAACCGATATTGGGTGCGAGCAAGTCCGAGTGGGACGGAGTTGCGCGGAGCAACGCAGGGATGCAGAGTAGACGCCGACCTGCGAGCGGCATGCACTCTGGGGCACCCCGAGGGGTATAGTCCGAGGCGGATGTACGCCGAGACGATGTACACCGAGACGAGCTCTACAGCTTTGCTCGTGCGCTACAGAAGTACTCACCGGTCTGGAAGACACACTCTCCGGAGATGGACTTGTGGGCGCCAAACGAGTGACCGGAGAGGGCGAGACCGTTGGCGAGCTCGAGGACCATGTCGGCCTCGCCCATCGAGTCGTTCCACTCGGTCTCGCCAGCCATAAAGTCGATACCACGGCCGGAAGCGGGGGGGTAGAGGGAGCCGGCGGGGAGGACGGGGGCGGGGGCAGCGATGCTGCGGGCGGCGGCCTGCACGTGGGCAGGGGACGCGGGGGGGGAGGGGGCGACCGCAGTCTCGTCGATAGCAGGAGCGACCATCTTGAAAGATCTGCTCTGTCGAGAGGAGGGGGGGAGGAAAGAAAGAGGGGTTGTCTAGTCTAACGGAGAAATGACAGAGGGGGGGGAAAGAGAAAGGGGGGGATACTCGACTGCAGCAGTACGAGTAGCGAGGAGAGAGGAGGGAGAGGTGCTGGGGGCTGCGTAGAAGAGGAGGTTAGCAGCTGGGGAGAGAGAGCACCTGTTTTTGTTCTACGCGTGTTGTTGGGTGTTAGCCACGGGCAGAGGGTTGCATGAAGAAGAGAGGAGGAGAGAGAGAGAGAGAAAAAGAGAGAAGAGAAAGACAAGCCGAGATTCATGTACGAATCTCGGACGTGGTGTAGCTGCTGCCACGGTGCCCAAGTGCGGGGGTGACTGCCAGGTGCACACAAGGGTCCACTTTTTTTTTCCATCCATTCAGAGCCAGGCGGGTCAGCGGGTGAGTCCACAGCCAATTAAATCAGCCTATTCTTCCACTGGTATGGCTGTATTAAAAATTTTGAATGATGCCACATTTATAATACGTCATTGCCCTCGCACCTCTGTTCGATCAAATCAAAACAGCCCATTCGTGGCAGGAAGATTTTTCTTCTTCTGTGGCAGCCTACATCCAGCTACAGAGAAGCCTGGACAATACGGCCCGTTGCCTTGCAATTTCCACTGCGGCAACCTATCGGCGGCCAAGCTCCGAGCAGCAGCAGCAGCAGCAGCATGCACAACCTCTCGGCGTAGGTACGATGCGAGAGAGGCGGCGAGGCATGCGGTACATCCACAGCCCCTACAACCGAGCCTGCCGCTCGCACTCGCGTCTTGGTCGGATATCACACGACCATGGCATTGATTATCGGCATCTACAAAACAAGGAACGACAAGACATGATCCCATCTCCGATCCCCGCGGACTGGAACCGTGTTCTGAACTGTACCTGGCATACTCCATACTCGATGTAACCATCATCATTCCATTCCAGCACCCGCCAGCAGTGGGCTCTGCCCGCAGCAGCAGTGGGCTCTGGCGTGCTCTCAGTCTCCTGCAGAAACGACACGCCAGCGTCACGTTCACCGTCGTCCCTGTGCCGAGATGCGAGTGGGCCGGAGCATCTCGACGACCCGCAGCTGGCGCTCCCGTCTGCACGCTGCACGGCGAGTGCGTGCGGCCCTGGCTCGATAGCCCAGTCCCTCGTGGAGGGCCCTGCGCCCTGCGGCCAGACTCCAGACCCACTTCCCAGCAGCCAGCAGCCAGCAGCCAGCAGCCAGCAGGTGACAGCTTAGCAGCTGCCGAGCACGAGATGGCGCCGCTGGAATCCGGGATATCGGTACACGGCGCAGAGGCAGAGCCGGGCCATGCGCCGGCCCTGCGCCGCACGGGCCCGGGACCGGCACGTGCACGGCTGCTCACGCCATGCCTGTGATATCGCATTTCCGCACAATGGCATGATTACAGACGATGCGAGCGGACCCCCAGGTGCGCCGGCACGCGGTGCGGCAATTGTACGTGGTGTCCGTGTGTGGGTACATGGGACTTCGGCTGCCTGCCGCCGCGCCGGGCCGATAGCGCTGCGGACGGCCAACCGCAGGACGCGGAAGAGCCGACGACCGCGCCGTGCGTGCAGCGCCGTTGCGCCGCGCATAGGGCCGGCGGCTGCCTGCGCGTACCTGCGAGTACCTGGGAGCAATCTCGAAATAAATCCGAGAACTAATCCGAGAACTAATCTGGGAGTTAATCTGGGACTTGAGCTGACTTGCTGGGATGCTGCGGGGCGCGGTGCGGCGCGCGAGTCGACTGAGCGGCCGAGTCGTGCGTTGCGAGTCACGACGCGCGGCGCTGGCGCATGGATGAGTTGCTGCCTGTTGGCGCACGCGCCGGTGCTGCGACGGGATCAGCTGTGGCGGTATCGAGAGGAGCGGGCGTCGGGGACAGGCCCACTCGGAGGTCTCCGGTTCTGGCGCCGTGGGCACGGCGGCGGCAAGCGGCGCTGAGCCCGGCCGTTTCCTCGTGATCGGGGCGGAGACAGGGCCAGCCGCCGACGGAGCAGCGGCAGAGAGTGCTGGCATCCGAGTAAAACGTCCGGGGCGACACGTCCGTCTCCTCCCTTTGTCGTTGCTGAGGTCGAAGCGCTCGTACGAGGCCGCGGAGGAGAGACCCCTGGACGGACGCCACGACGGGACAGACGACGCGCGATCGTCGCCGGTGTGTCCGCCGCCGCCGCTGCTCCCGCCCGAGCTCTTTCAGCGCCACGGTGCGCACGAATGTGGTAGCTCGTCGACATTGTCGTAGAAGTAGTCTCGCATGAACGGCAGCAGCGGGTGGCGGAACACGGCGGGGGGTGGAGCGGAGCGGCGTCGTGATCGTCCGCGGCGGTGGCTGCTCCTGGCAGCGGATCACAAAGCGGGTTCCTTTTCTGCGCACATCAGAGGAGAGAGGAGAGATGATGAGGATGAAGGACACGGGAGAGTAAGGATCGGTGGGGAGCAGCGACGACGACGCGCTGGCGCCCAGCGGGCCCTGTGAGCGTTCGGCGACGTGTTCTCGGCGAGGCGCGTGCTTGCGGACAGGCCGCTGTGCTTGCTGACAAGGGGCCGCGAGGGGGCTCTGATGGCGGCGGATGGAGAGCTGGAGAGGAGACAATGGCTGGTACCGTCACCACCCCCCACCCCAGCCGCTCACACGTGTCACCGCTCGTTGATCACCCCCCACTTTCTTGGACCGTCCCCAATCCAGTAGGTCCTTGGTACTCGTAACATGACCAACCCCCAGCCCCACAACCCTCGATCCTCCCGTCGGACGTGGTTGCCGCGCTCACTTCTGGGTGGTTGGTCTTGTCCTCCGCCAGAGGGACCAACTGCGCTAGCCCGCTCGTTCTGCGGCGTTGTTCGTTTGTAGCATTGTGCACTGCTCCCCCGTCGTTGGCATACCCAGAGGTTGCGACATGTCTAGCGGAGCGACGACGATTGCCGGGAGAGTGGTCGGGCAGTTGCCTGCCCGTCTTCACATCTCAGCAGACATTGTTCGCCTCTCCAAGTGCCACACTGCGACGACAGGAAAGCGGTCGACCGTGAGAAAGTTGGGGCAAACGACACGGCAGATTGCCACGTGGGAGGGCATAAAGGCCCCCCCAGGAGGAGTGGCAATGTCGGCCGCTGTTGACCCTGGATCTGCACTGTGCCTCTGAACCTTGCTCGTCTGGGCGGGGGAATTAGAAAAACTGTATATATTACGTAATTAGTATTAGACTGGAGGGACTAATTGGGTCTGTTTGCGGGAGAGGCGAATTAGCCCCCCCCCCATGGCCCCATTCCAGCCACCAGGCAGCAGGCAGGGGATGCTGCTGCAGGCGGGGGCTGGGCTGTGGATTCCGGGTTACCCCTTAAACTCTGTATCAAATGGAGAGATCATCAGAGTAAGAGAGAGAGAGAGAGAGAGAGAGAGAGAGCCATTCCATTCAACAGCTCGTCGTCGTCGTCTCTCCCATTGTCGTCATCATCATCATCATCATTGTCAATCCCTCTCTCACATCTCTGTCCATGCTCTGACCCACCCCCCTCTACATTCATACATAGCATAACATAGCATACACCCCCAGTCCATCACCCCCCAGTCCTCCCCCTCCCTCCCCTCCCCCCTCCCCCTCCATTAAACATGGCCGCTCCCCCTCGCGAGGTCTACCTCGCTGATGGCTTTGACGGCAACAAGCTCAAGGTACCCCTCTCACAAAAATGTTGACAGCCGAAACTGACACCGCAGGTCCCCCAGCTGAGGTGATTATCCGAGTCGCCACCGACATTGAACAAACACGGCCTTCAGTACTGACAACAACACAGGTCCGTCCTCCTCGAGCACGGCATTTACTTTCCTTCTTCGGCAAAGAAGGCAGACCTCGTTGCGCTCTTCGCTTCCCAGGTCCAGCCTCGCGCCGCTCAGATCCTTGCCGCCGACGCAAAGGTCCGCCCCTCCGGCCACGGTATCATTGCCGTGAGCGAAAACGGTGACGAGGCGCCCGTCGTGGAGCCAAGTGCTGGTGCGAAACGGCCGCGCGGTAGGCCTAAAAAGAGCATTGCACCAGAGGGAGAGCCCGAGGCTGATATGGAAGTCGCAGAGCCCGCCCCTAAGAAGCCTCGCGCCCGCAAGAGCACCGTGGAGCCCGAGGGCGGCCCCATCACAGCGACTCCCAAAAAGCCCCGCAAGAGCATTAAAAAGAAGCTCGAGGAGGCAGCACTCGAGGCCGAGCAGGAGCTCGCTGCCGCATCGGCCGCGGCATCTACTTCCACCCCCGCGCCCCCTGTCGCGCCTACACCATCGCGTCGCAAGTCGCGTGCAGCGGCTACTCCCAAGACCGCTCCTCCCGCTCCCAAGCCCGAGCCCCCAACTCCCAAGCCCGTCCTCGTCCCCGTTGTGGAGATCCCCAGCCCTGTGCCCAGCCCAGTTCGCGTCCCCCGGACAAGCTTTGCGATTCCTCCCAGCAGCGACGACGAGGCGACCCCTAAGCGCAAGCCTAGGATGTCGATGGAGCAGGACGACGGCGGATTCTCCGACTTTAACCCCTTCCAGGCCGGCAGCACACAGGCCGCCCAGGCTGAGCGCCGCCGCCGCAAGTCGTCCCTCGGCCTCGGCGAGGCCAAGCGCCGCGTCCCCCGCCCTTCTGAATGGACTGCCACCAGCGTGCCCACCGACGTGGCCGCCACACCGTCCATCCTCCGCCGCGTTGGCCCCAGCAGCGAGCACCTTCGTCTGGCTCCCGAGGAGGTCCGTGCGCAGCTGCGGCAGGAAGTCGTGCCCGCCGAGGACGCGGACGAGGACAACAAGGCCGAGATGGACGAGACAGAGGTCGCCCAGGAGGAGCTCCAGGTCGCCGTCCGCGTTGCCGACGAGAAGAACAAGGTTGTCGAGCAGAAGATTATCAAGCCGAAGCGCAAGGCCATTATCCGCAAGAAGCCGCAGCCTGCCGTCACCACGTCATCTGCGTTCTCGATCGGCGCGTCCCTCCTCTTCCTGCTCCTCGCATCCTACTACAAGAGCTTTTCGGCTGCCAACGGATTCTGCGACGCTGGTACCACTACCAACGACGTTATCCTCGGTCGTGAGGACGCGATCACCCAGGCTCAGTCGTGCATCAAGCGCCGCGCCGACTGGCATCTCGACCATGAGGGCAAGGCGCCGTTCGAGTGCGACCTGAACGCCCTCCCCGTTGCACCCTGGTTCCCGCGCTCGACCGAGTGCACCCCCTGCCCGCAGTACGCTACCTGTACCAACGGCGAAGTTGTCCAGTGTGCGCCCGAGTACATTCTCACACCGCACATGCTCGGCGCGCTCTCGCCGTTCCTCGACGGCTGGCCTGGTCTCGCGTCGCGCGTCTTCCCCCCGCACTGCCGTCCGGATACTGCGCGCATGCGCCAGATCGGCATGCTTGCCCGCAGCATCGAGGGTGAGCTCGCGACCCGCCGCGGTGACGTTGTTTGCCGTGGCGACCAGTCGGATGCCAGCATAGGCGAGAAGTACGGCCAGCTGGAGAAGCCGCTCCGCGAGTCGTTTGCCGAGCGCCGTGTGGTGAGTTAATTGTTCTTAGCATGAACTGACAGCAGGCTGCTATCACGCGCGAGAAGTTTGACGAGCTCTTTGACGCCGCCATGCAGGACCTCGTCGAGCAGGGTTGGGTCATTGAGAGCATTGACGTTGAGGGCAACGCGTGGTACGCCGCCGCTCGCACCCACCTCACATGGATGTGCAGCGTCAAGCTCGAGACCTTGAGCCTCGCTGATGAGTGGAAGTCGCAGCTTTTCGGTGAGTATTTTGGTCTTGACCCGATTGAGCTGACCGGCAGGAACTGCCGCCGTTCTCGCCCTCATCATCGGCGGCACCAAGTATACCAGCAAGTGGAAGGCCGAGAAGGAGCGCGCTGCCCAGCTGGCGCTGGTTGTTCTCAAGCGTCTGCAGGACCAGGAGCAGCTCCATTACATCGACCCTGTCACTACCCCGCAGCCGTACCTCCCCCCGGCACMGCTSCGCGACATTGTTCTCCCTGCCAGCGAGTCGGCCGCCACCCGCAAATCCCTCTGGGAGCGTGTCGAGGCCCTGATCGAAAAGAACGCCAACGTCGCTGTCGGCGAGCGCGAGGTCCGCGGCGACATCTGGAAGACGTGGGAGTGGACCGGCGTGGGACAGCGCACTGTTGAGTACATGTAGTCTATGTAGTCTTGATGCACGATATTAATGTCTCTTGTTCTGCAGCTTGTAGGCACTAACACAGATGCGGATACGGTCGCAATACACTTGCCGGGGCAATCTCGAAACGCATCTACTCGAGCTGCTCTGCGAGCAGCTCCTTCCACACGCGGGCATTCTCCTTCCTGATTGCCGCCTTGGTCTTCTTCCAGTCCTTGGCGTCCCGCTTCCAGCCGGCGCGCAGCATGATTGCCGCCTCCTTTGCGACCGACTTGTGGTGCTGGGGTGCCGGATACAGGGAGGCGGTGATCTTCTCGAGCTCGGCCAGCGGCCGGCCCGCGGCGCGGGGGTAGCGCCGGAAGAGCGCCACGGCGTCAATCTCCGTGAGCGCGTGCGGCTTGAGGATGGCCGAGCTGCCGAGAAAGTTGTACGCGTCCGCGACCTGCGGGGTGATGAGGAGCGGAACCTCGGTCTCGAGCGTGGTCTGCGGTGGTCAGTGTATGGTAACCGGCCAGAGCGAGGGAGACTCACAAAAGCCGACGAGCTGGCCTGCGAGTCGAGGTACCGGTATCCTCCGTTCCAGCCGAGGAGCAGCATGTCCGTGCTGGCCATAAAGTCGTAGAGCTCCCCCTGGTCATAGCCAGAGTGGAACTCGACGACATTGGCCAGCTCTCCCGGGTCGGGGAGGTCGGCCTCGCGCGAATCGCGCTCTCCGAGGATGATGAGCTTGAACGTCTCGGGGTCGTCCTCGGTGAGCGGCTGGAAGAGGTTCTTCTCGCCGTTCCACACGTAGCCCCACAGGCGCGGGTCCTCCTTGATGTGGGTGAGCAGGTTCTCGAATATCTGGCGGTACGCGCGGCGCTCGGACGAGATCATGCCGTTGATGACGACGCGACTCGGCATCGCGTGCTGGCTGCGGGCTACGTCGCCGGAGCGCGGCTTGCCGAGCCCTGCCTCAGCGGCGGGCAGCCATGGGATGACGGTGCGCACTTTAATGTGCTCGATGCGGCTCCACGGGTCCGAGTCCGCTGCGAGCAGGTTCAGTCGGTGCTTGAGGTGCGTCGCCACATGCGGGCTCAGCGTCATGAAGCTGAGCGATTCTGTCGGCGCCCAGTCGCGCGCGTACCGCTCCAGGTTGCCCGTCGGCTCGTGGTACACGGCGACGACGCGGAACTTTTCGTCCGCGGGCCGCTGATTCCACAGCGCGAGCAGACGCTCAGAGGCCCATTCAAAGCTGGGGTCAGAAGAGCACCACGGTGTGACTTGTGGGGACATACTCTTCCTTCTCCGTCGCGAGGACCACAGTGTCCGCGTACCGCTTGTTCGGGAGGAGCGCTCCGACGGCGCCAAAGACGTCGTCCTTCCTCTTCAGCTTTGCTGGGAAGAGTTAGTGTCCTGTCCTGTTGTGTCGATATTTCTCGTTTCTTGGGGTGTGGGGGGTGGGATGCGCCGCTGCAAGTGGCTGGGGAAATGTAGCCACTTTGCACATTGCCTATCGCGATCCCTATCGGTGTAATCTCGCGTCGCGTCGAGCTCTCCACCATTCCTGCCCCATGGCCGGGAGGCGCCGGAACGCGGCGCACTTGCCCAGAAGCACTCACCTCCTTTCGGCCACAGCCCCATCTTCTCTGCAATCGCCATGAGGCCGTAGCGGATACAGCTGGAAGATCCGTCGCATTCCGTAAACGTGGTAGTCTTGACGCCAATGTCCGCGAGCATGCCGCCCAGGCAGAGCCACACCTCTTCGTGCCATCTGGGCTGCGTTGTCAGGAAGACGTGATGCGCGTCCGGGTCCAGGGCGGGCCCAGAGGACGTGAAGCGCGAAATGACCGCTTGCGACTCTGAGGGAAACACCCAGCCGGACAGCGCAACAATGACCAGCACGGCTGGCAGGAGCAAGAGGCAGCCGCGACGGAGCGGCGGCATTGTGGTGGAATGAGTGGGTGTGTGGAGAACGAGAACGAGAACGAGTCGATGAGGGTTGGAGAGATGTCGAGCCGTCGATGAGCTGGACGTGTGCTGCGGGGTCCATCCGTCCATGCGCTCTCTGCTGCTGCATAGACTTTGACAATGATACAAATGTGCCTCCCGACACCTTCCCGGCCAGTTCCACCGACGGTGCCTGCTGTTGCCGTCCGCGGCCCCTTTGCGACCAGGTGCGGGAGAAGGGGGAGGGAGGACTGTGATGCACGCGATGCTCCTCGTCCAGGGGGGAGGAAGCGCAACGTTGACCATGATACACCGGGGTACGGGGGTGGTACGGCATCCCCGCGTGCTTGAAAGAGGGAGCAGACAAGGCATTTCTCGATCGCCGCCTCCGGACCCGCGGCGGACGGACATGGCCCGACAGGTAGGTGATCATCAACATGCAACACATCACAACACCGTTCACCCTCCTCAGCATCAACCATGGAACGCCGACGCAAGTTCATCGCCGTCACCGCGCTATTGCTGTTCTCCGTCGTGGCGGTCGCGCTCCTGCCGCACCGCGTGCTGCCGGCTGTCAGCATGCCAAAGTGGGGCGTCGCCAACGAGCCCGGCGCGCGCATGGCCGCGGCGTTCAAACGGCGCACAAAGAGCTTTGACTGGCTGCGGACGACTGACCTGTTTGTCTTGTGAGTATGCGAGCACATCGGGCCCAGGCCTCGCTGACAAGAGCAGCGGCGACTCGTTCTGTGCGTACCACGAGGGCGCGGTCGTTGTACACCTCCTTCGAGCGGCATCGGGCCAGCTCGTCCGGATTCGTAGCTGACAGCAGCCTCCACGAGGGCGACCTCCATAAAGGACGGCAAGCCCGTCGGCCTGGACACGCACTTTGGCCTCAAGTGGTGCGACTACCTCTTCGCGTACGTACGCAGTGTCGCCGTACTCGCCTTCTGACCCCCAGCTGGAGTCTCCCGCATGGAAAGTACTACAACTATGCCAAGGACGGCGCGACGATCGACGCAGCACTGTGCGTTGCCCCTTAACCCTCTCACGCGCTCTGACACCAGTGTGCCCCCGCGCCTCGCGACCAGCGGCGTGCTCGACGAGCAGCTCGCCGCCTTCTCCGCCGACGAGAAAGCGCGCAGCAGCACCGCCGCCGCCGCCGCCGCGTGGAACGCCGCGACGTCTCTGTTTGTCGTCCTGCTCGGCATCAACGACGTGCGCGAGATGGCGCGCCGCGAGTTCCCCGACCCCCAGCTGGGCCGCACGGCCGCTGCCCTCCCCGACGCGCTCCTCGCGCGCCTGTCGACCCTGTACGATGCGGGCGCGCGCCACTTTCTGACATTCTCGCTGCCGCCCCTGCAGCATGCGCCAAAGTACGCGTCGCCCGCGGGGATCGGGCACAATGTGTCCGACATTCTCGCGCGCGGGGTCGAGGGGTTCAATGCCGCGCTGCCGGCGAGCGTGCGCGCGTGGGAGCACGCCCACGCCGCGGCCGACGTCATGGTGTTTCCCTACCACCTCCTGTTTGAGATCATGGAGGCCAACGAGGCTGCGTTCGGGATTGTCGACACCGCGCACTTTCGCATCGACGTCGACGGGCACGACCGCGACCCGGGCACCGTCGGCATGGCGTACCAGGACCCAAGCCATATGACTTGGCCGGTCGCACAGTGAGTCGGCCTCTGACCGGGATGGGAGAGGCACTGACAGTGGCAACAGGACACTTGCGCGTAGCGTTAATGCGTTCCTCGTACAGCAGAGCGCGGGCTGGGACGCGGCACGCCGCACCGAGAAGGAGATCCATGTCTAGCCGTAGAATGCAGTCAAGAGCCGAGCCGTGTAGGATATGTATGTTTGTGCCAGCATAATTGTGGCCAGGTTAGCCGAGCAGCGAAAGTTCGGGTCACGACGACGGCACGCCAGTAGATAGACGAGGTTTGCAAACCACGCAACCAGTCATGGCCAACAGAACTCTCGTTCGCGGTCAGTTTCTCGCAGAGTCTACCCGTCGCACACTCGCCCCCATGTCCTCGGCAGTATACACAAAATCACATGCATGCGAGAGCCGGCGGGCACTGTTCAACATCGGATATCATCACATTGTGTATTGTGGACCACAACCGTGGGTCCCTCTTGGAACCATCATGTACAAACCAGGCTTCTTCTTGACTCTTTAGACACAACACGGAGAGAGTAGCGACGGCATGCTGGGCCGGTATACAGCGGCCAAGGGTGCGTGCACGGCGCTCGGCTACAGGCGAGGGCGAGGGGGGAGAACCTATCGACCGTCCTGACGGCCGCTTAGAGGAGCTTGCCGCCCATGGCGCGGTACTTGTCGACGCCGGACTTGAGCTGCTCGAGGGTGAGGAAGCTAGGGTCAGAAGAGTTCTTACAGCGATATTGTCAACTCACATAAGGATGGTGGTCGGCTGGAGACGGGTCCAGGCGGGGACCCATCCCTTGAACATGAACATGGGACCCTCGTTGGCGAGCGAGTTGCGGATGACGCCCATCATCGAGGTGTTGCCCTTGGCGTTCATGACACGGGCCTTGATGACATCGGCGGGCGAGCAGACAGTGGTAGCGACAGTACCGGCACCGAGCGAGGCGAAGAAGTGGACAAGGGGGCCGTCGGAGAGGTTGTTCTGGAGGAGGAGCGACTTGAAGAAGTCGTACGAACCCAGCTGCGAAGCGTTCATGAGGACGGAACGGATACCGTTGGGGACGACACCACGGAACCAGGCCGAGACACCCTCATCAATGGTCATGCGGTAGAGGGCCTGGATCGAGTTGGTGTAGCCATACCTGGCCTTGTCGGCCTGCATGCGGACCATGATGAGCTCGGCAGGGTTGCCGAGAACACCAGCGATACCACCAGCCATCGAGCCGGCGGCGGCCAGCTTCCAGGCGGGAGGAGGGCCGGGGCCTGGGGTCAGTCATGGGTCTGGGGATGTGGTATGGCATGCTGTGGATGCGTGGATGCTGTGGGGATCGCCAGAGGAGAAACAGATGCCCGATATGGGCCGCTGCGCAACCCTGCCATGGCACGCCACGGGGCGGATCGACTCGAGACGGCGCCGCTCGAGCAGCCACCACCGTTCGGCTCTAGCAGAGAGCCGACGCAGGAGCGGCGCAGAATCCCGCAGGAGCCCACAGGAGCCTACGGCGACGTCCCAGGAGCTCGACCGAACCTCGCAGAGATTGCCGAGGTCGGCTGCGGGCTACGCTACGTATGACCGTTGCAGACACTCACCGACGTGGATCTTCTCCTTGATGGTGTCGTAGGCGGCGAAACGGGCCATCGAGTAGGTCATCTGGCGGAGGAGGGTGCCGGTGAGACCGTCGTAGAGGCCGCGGATGCCTGACGAGGTCAGCAACAGTTCAGAAATCTAGGAGCTCGAGCCGCTGATCGACGCCACGGCGTGCTCGGCGCAGGAACTGGTGGCCTGTGGTGGGCTGCACACCCTGGTTCGGATATCGCGGCCGGGGACAGGAGGGGTGCGGAGCAACGTACCGTGGGTGGCGACGGTCTTCTTAATGCTTGCAATCATGCGCTTGTCGGAGGATGTCTGGAGACGGACCTTTGTGAGGTCGAGAGGGTGGGTGACGGAGGCGGCGATGGAGGCAGCGACACCTGGCAGTGAGTGCGAGTCCATCTGCAAGCTACGAGCTACTCACCTCCGAGCCAGATGGGGTACTTCTTTGTCGCAGCGGCGGTGGGCTTGACGTCCTTGGAGGCCATCGTTGTGGGATTGAGTGGTGGTAGTGGTTGGGTGGAAGGAGGAGAGAGAACACAAGCTGCGATTGCGGTCAGTGGTCTATAAAGGACCCACTCTGGGGAGAGATGAGCTCTGTCAGGTCGTGATGGATGTGGCCCTCGTCGCTCGGCACTCTGCTGCTGGCGAGCGAGCGCGACTGGCGGTGGTGTGCTCGGTGCCATGCCCGGGGGGCACGGGCGGTGGTCCGTCACACATCCGTCCGACCGACCCGCGTTGACAATGCATTCCTGCAGCAGCAGCAGCAGCAGCCACAGCCACCTGTGCTGGTGCGCGGAGTGGTCAGAGACCCAGAGAGCCCCAAGCATAGGGGGTCAGGACAGATAACGACGCGGCGCCATAGATCCCGCGGGACCGGCGGCACTGCGGCACCCACACCCCGCATGCCGTGCGGGGTGACAAGGGTCTCTTTCGGCTCGTGTTCGGGAATCCGGCCGGCGAGCATTTGTTGTGGGGGCATGGTGCGTAGAGTGGTGCGGAACGTGCATACTCCGCACAACAACAGTTGAACTTACAGTGAGGGTGTCGGCGATGCTTTGTGCAGTGATGGAGAGAGAGATGGTGATGGAGGAGGAGGAGGAGGGGATAGGGATCAATAGATGATCTGACACAGTGCTGGGTCTAGTACTTGTAACACGACCACCACTCTGCCTGTCGCGTCGTCGTCAGTCACCACCCGCCCGCCCGCCCACGGCCACTCGTTTACCCGATGTGCAGTCTCAGAATGGTCAACACCGCTGCCCCATCTGCTGCTGCTGCTGCTGCTGCTGCTGCTGCATGCATGCAATCACGTGTGCTCCCCATCTCTCATTCATTCAATCCAAGATCCCATAAAGGCTTTCATTCGGAACAGCCCCCGCTTCCTTCCGAGGCCACTTTACGACGACGACAACAACCTCAACCTCAAAGCCCGAAACGGTGGCCTCGCTGCCGGCATTCACCCAAAGCTTGTGGGGACAAGACGACATCCGCAATCCAATCGCGTGTCCGGCTAATCGCGCATCGGGCGGCACCGAGCACGGAGTGATACGGGCACTGCACTCGAACAGCGGCGATGAGCGCTCGCTGCAATGCAACGTGCAGATGCAGAGCACACACAGCGCTGGCCATCACTCCCCCTCTGCAAGCCATCAACCCCAGCCCCGCCGACGATAATCGCCAATGAAGAACGAGGCGCCAACGATTGGCGCGCCATTGACACACGGCTTGCTCGCCCCTTGCATTTCCATTCGCCGCCCCCATCAGTCAGCCGGTCGCCACGATATGATATTGACATGCATACTGCTCTGAGTGTTCCCACAAGCCGCTCTCGCTGTGCCCTGTTTCTTCTCCTTCGCGCCCAAGCCACTTTGCTCATACCTGCGGGGAACCCGTGGGGGAGACCCGCAGGCCTGACTGAACCCAGGCCACGACGGCCACTCAGGGACGGAATACGGTATCTTGCCCACCTCCGTCCGTCGCCCGCCGCCCGTCAGACCCACCATGCCACCATTGGAAACAGCCAACCACTGCTGACGCATTTCTCTCTCGCCACTGCATATCCGGGCCTCCGCGCCGGTGGAGAAACTCTGCCCCGCCGGCCTCTGTCTGAGCGGGGCGAGCGGAGTGCCGAGCGGACCATGAACACCAGACCGCTCACGCTCATTACTGTGTCGCGGTCTGCTTTTTCCAAGACTGTACAGACTGTCCCCTTTTCCGGAGCATTGCTCGGAACACCCGTCCAATGCTGACTCGCCCACTTTCACCTATCTCACTTGCCGCAGCGGCCTTTCATCACATGACGGCTTGCGACCGGACCGGCGGCCGCGGAATGCTGGCCACGCGAGTGGCTCCCAGACGTCTTTAAATCTCTGATGGCTGCCCCCAAGGCAAGCAGTCACTCTGGCAGCTGCCAGCATTCTCGCGCAACAGCACGGGTCTTTACGGACAGGATGAAGCAGGCAGACAGCAGATAGAGTCGCTGCCGCTCTCTGCCACTGCCTTGCTTTTCTACATCCAGCACAGTTATAAACCAGCATTCGTGAGAGCCACCGTCGCTCAACTCCGACACGCTGCTAGGTCTGGTCGGCAACCACCTCGTGTTGCGCTGCATAACTACTCAGCATCCCTGCTAAATGAGCTTGTTGCGTGTCGCGGCGCCCACTGTGGGCATTACCAGGCTCACCTGACATCAGTTGTCCTCAACACGCCCATAAATGCCCTTGCCACTTCTTGGTCGTCTATTCCGACTACTCGAAGCCGTCCCGAAGCCCGGCCCGAAAGCCGCCAGGCGCGACGTCATATAAGCACCAGCACCACTGACATCGACTAACGCGACGACTAACAATTGAAACGTTGACGACAGCATCATCAACAACAACATAACAACAATGATCCTCCTGCTCGCGCTCGGAGTCGTCTTCTCCGCTCTCGCGTGGTATGTTGTCAACTATCCGCTCCGTGAAGCGCGGCTGCCGTTCAAGAACCTGCCGGGGCCTCCCAGCGCTCCGTCCCTGTTGCTCGGACACATCCCCACTCTGATGGCCGCCGAGCCCAACACTATCCAGGAGGGGTGGATGAACACGTATGGGCCCGTGGTACGGTACCGCGGCCTGATGGGCCGCTGGCGCATCTGTCTCAACGACACGGTCGCCCTTGCATATCTCACGCAGCACACGTACGACTTTATCAAGCCGCCCGAGACGACGCGCGGGCTGCGCGCAGTGCTCGGCGAGGGTGTCCTCACGGCCGAGGGCAGCAGGCACCGCGCGCAGCGCCGCGTCATGAATCCCGCGTTCGGCCCCGCGGGCGTCAAGCTCATGCACGACGTGTTCATGCTCAAAGCCGCCGAGCTCGCGAGGAAGCTGCGCGGACTCGTCGACGGGGAAGAGGACAGCACGTCCCCCACACCGCCCAGATTCGAGGACCAGGTCAAGGGCACGCGCAAAGTCGACGTGCTGAGGTATCTTGGACAGATGACGCTCGATGTCATTGGCCTGGCTGGCTTCGACTACGAGTTCAATGCCGTGGGCGATAAGCGCTCAGAGCTCTCCATCGCCCTTGCACGCACTCTCAACGTCCCCGAGGGCCGTGGTATCATGCGCATGGTTCACTTCTTCCCTATCCTGAATCTCATCGTAAGTCGACTGGCTGATCCGGTTATTCGACATTACTTTACTCGCTTTTCTGTCTGTTTTCGCGCTGGTCGCCCTCTGCACCCTCTACTAGCACCATGCTTACACCAGCCAACCGAGCGCAAGCGTCTCGTGGCCGAGGGCCGAGGGGCGTCCCTGCGCATCTCGACCCAGATCGTAAACGACAAGAGGCGGCAGGTGGAGGAGGAGATTGAACGTGGCGAAAAGGCCCCGACGACCGACCTTCTCTCCCGCGTCGTGCGGTGCAACCTCGACACGGCTCTCAAGGAACGTATGACCGAGCAGGAAGTCCTGGACCAGATTACAACTTTTGTACGTTGCCATGAGCTGCTGGCGCTGACGACGCCAGATTGTCGCCGGACACGAGACGACCTCGACGGCACTCACATTCTGCCTCTACCGCCTCGCGCAGCACCCGGACATCCAGGCGCGTCTGCGCGACGAAGTGCGCTCCGTCGAGTCCCCTAGTTTGTGAGCTACCGTGCATGCAGAACGCGCAAGCTGACATTAGCGAGGAGGTCTCTGCCCTCCCGTTCCTCGACAAGGTCGTGCGCGAGTCGCTCCGCCTCGACGGACCGGTACCCTCAGGCACTCGGCGCGCCACAAAGGACACGGTCTTTCCCCTCTCGCGCCCCGTGCGCGGCCGCGACGGCACCTGGATGTCAGAGGTGCATGTCTCAGCCGGCACCGACATCTTTATCCGTGCGTGCTGTCCCCCGTCTCCTTTCTTTCCACATTTGTTTTCCAACATTTTCCACTTCTTTTTTCATTATTGTCTTACTCGCTTTGTCCCCGTTTCTTGTGATGCCTGATCCTGGTCTTGGTCCTGATTCTGATGTCTCGCAGCGATCCTGAACGTGAACCGCTCCGAGGAGATCTGGGGCCCGGACGCGACGCGGTTTAACCCCGACCGGTTCGATGTCGCTGATCTGCCGAAGAAACACGTTGCCGGCGTGTATGGCAACCTGCTCACGTTCCTCGGCGGCGCGCGCAACTGCATCGGGTACCGCTTTGCGATCGCCGAGATGAAGGCGACACTGTTCACGCTCCTGCGGACGATCGAGTTTAGCTACCTGCCGTCCAACCCAGTGATCAAGCTGCGCAACGGGATCGTGATGCGGCCATACGTCGACGGCGAGGAGGGCGCAGGGCTGCAGATGCCGCTGCTCCTGCGCGTGCTGGAGGAGGAGTAAGAGCAAGCGCAGTAGTAGTGCATGTGCCTACAAGCAAGAGCAAAAGGGTTGTATGAAAGAGAGACAGGCATGCATGCATCGCATCATCGTCCGACGGCGCGTTTGATGGTGCCACCAGGTGCCACTGGCAGGCTGCAGGCTGCGGCAACCCCACCTCCACTCAGAATCCGGCCACCGGCCATGTCCGAACCGGCCGAGGCCTTTTGGCTTGTCCCGGGTATATAACCGTGACGCGAGCACCATCCCCATCGCAACAATCCTCCCAACCAACACTCATCATGCCGCGCTCAACTGCTGGTGACGACGACGACACGCTCTCTGACACGGGCACGACGATCACCTCGCGGTCTGTCGACGGCACGCCGTCGGCGCCCGGCGGCCCCATCCGCGCTGCCGCCGACGCGCCCCAGCCGACATTCACGTTCCCGGAAGTGATGCCGCAGCCCATCTCGCGCCCGCCGATGAGCCAGCGCAAGGTGTCGCCGATGGACCCCGCGCACGCGCACGACTGGGCGGCGCTCAACCTCGGCCACACGCACGTCTCGAAGCGCACGATCCACATCTCGGACATGGACGTACACATCTGGGGTGCTGACGAGGCGGCCTGGAGCAGCCTCCCGCTGGGCATCATTGTGCGTAGTTGACTGAGAGATCTAGTTTGGGGGCAGCTGCTAACGGGCTGCAGATTGTCGCGCACGGGTTTGCGAACAAGGCGCGCGACATGGAGGCGATGGCGTCGGGCCTCATTGGCGAGATCAACCGCCTGCACGAGGTCGGCGGGCGGCGTAAACGCCGCGACGTGCTCGTCGCGACGCTCGACCAGCGCAACCACGGCGAGCGCAGGCGGAACCGCGATGGCAAGAAGTTTGAGAACAACCCCGCGAGGCTGTGAGTGCCATCCGCGCAAGGTGTGGATAAGAACTTGCAGTGCTTCCTCCTTGCCGCTGACGCATCAACTGTGCTCAAAGCTGACGACAGCCTGACTTCGGCCGCGAACATCACCGGCGGTGTCATGGACCACCAATACCTGATGAAGCTGCTCCCATCGTTCCTGTACCCGAAGGGCGAGCGTGTCGTCGCCGAGTTTATGAGCACTGGCTTCTCGATGGGCGGTGAGTAGCCAGATGCTGCCTCGTCGGTGAAGATAATCTGACTCCAGGCCACGTCTGCTGGCGCCTTCTGCGCGAGGAGCCGCGGATCAAGATTGCGGTTCCGATCTGCAGCCTGCCCTCGGAGGCGCTGGGCTGGCACTTTGTGCGCCGCGCGCAGGAAGAGGCCGAGACGGAGACGTGGCTGCCGCCGGATCTGCGCGAGTGGTTCTCGAACCCTTCTGCGCCCGGCACGTACCGCGGCAAGAAGATCCTGTCCCTGCACGGCGGGCTGGACGCGCTCAACCCGCCAAACTCTGGAAAGTACAAGCTGGACGAGATCCGGCGCGAGGCGGAGAACGCCGAGGACGTCGAGATGTGGGTCGACGAGGACCGCGGGCACGTTATTTCGCCAGCCATGGTCGGGCGGGCGGCCGAGTGGTTCTGGCGCTGGGGCTTTAGCGAGGCGTGAGCGCGGGCGTGAGGATAGCGGGGGTAGGTAGCATGGGGGAGGGAGGGTTGTACGAAAGCAGGAATGCATCATGTATGGGACTAGTAAACGTTTGCTGGAAATGACGTGCTGCCGAGTGGTGACTGCCACAGGGTGCGGGGATTGCTGGGTCATGCTGCTGGGGTGTGTGGGGTGGGCGCGAATCAGCAGCAACGTCGCAACGTCACTGGCACAAGTGACTGTCACCATCGTCTTATTTCTACCTCTCCCTCTCTCCTCGTCTCTCTCTCAACCACCCCCTCCCCCTCCTCATCCTCCAATGTCTCTCGCCCGCATCGCCCGCCCCGCCCTGTATGTGCAGCAGTAGCTCTTGCTCACCCACCCACCCGCCGTGCTGACGCTCCTCTCTGTTCTATTTCCCGGTTCCATTCTCCGGTTATCGCGTGCTTTGGCTTGATCGGTCGCCGCCGAACCACCAACCCCACCGCCCACCCAATCCCGCCATCGCATACAATCCGATTCCCGGCGTCCATTCCACTACATATAGCCGCAGCGCCGTTACTCGTGCAGTTGTTGCCCCCTCGCTCAACGTTCGCGCCGCCCACTTCGCCGCCGTCGCCGCCCGCCCCGCCCTCACCGCCGCTACCCGCCCCTCCATCACCGCTACGATGGGTACGTCCCCCGCTCTGAGGCTCGAGCGCACTCTCGGCCCGCTCTTCTGTGCGCCAACACTGACAGTCTTGTGATGATGCTGACGCTCTCCGTTGCCACTCCCACACCGGTCATCTCACCCCGCTGCACCACCACACCATAACCTTTCACAACTGCAGCCACTGCCGCTGCTACCACTCCCAAGGCTGGAGACGCCTTCCCCTCGGTCCCCATCCGCATCCAGGACAGGGAGACCACCATCGACCTGTCCAAGCTCCCCGGAAAGAACGTGATCGTCACCGTCCCCGGCGCGTAAGTCTAGCTGGAGATACAACATGGATTGCGACAGCTGACACCCAGCTTCACCCCCGCCTGCCACTCGCAGATCCCCACCTTCTACAAGCGCTACGACGAGTTCAAGGCCAAGGGCGTCGACAACATCTACGTCGTCACGGTCAACGACATCTTTGTCGTCAACGCCTGGAAGAAGGACCTCATCGGCGACGCTGACATTATCAAGTTTGGTACGTCTACCTGTCCTACACGCATACTGACTTTTAGCCGCCGACGACAAGGGTGACCTCGCCAGGGCCCTCAACATTGTCCTCGACGCCCGCGCCGGCCTCGGCACGGAGCGTCTCCAGCGCTCGCTCTGGATCCTCCAGGACGGCAAGATTGTCCACTCGTTTGTCGAGCCCAACTCGGGCAAGGCCACCGGCTCGCACGGCGAGGAGGCCATCAAGCAGCTCTAAAACGGACGGGTTACCCATCCATCCATTAGTGTGCAGTGTAGAAGTAGAGCAGCAGCGAGGTATCAATGCAGACATTACAGATATAACGCATCGGGACAGCATCGGTATCACAGAACCAGACAGGGGAGAAGCGGACCGGAGGGTCGGCTTGGCATCCGCCTGCAGGTACTCTCTCCATCGTTGTGTGCGGACATTCAAACAGCAAGAGCACTCTAACACTAGCAAGGACTACCAAATCAAGAGGGCACGACGCGGAAGCGCATCGTCCTACCACGCAGCGGGGCGCGTGTTGGTGTTGGCGTTGGTGTTGTTGCTGCTGCTGCCGGCGTGGGTGCCTCCCTGGCCCTCCAGATCATTGACCTCGTCGCCATTGCCCTCACCACCATACGCGTCCCCGCCCACGGAAGCAGCAAGGGCATCCGCCGTGGCCGTGAACGCCTGTACCAAGTCAGCGCCCCGGCCGCTTCGTCCTTCCCTGTCGTCTGCCACTCACCTCCCACTGGACCCACACGGGGCTCCACAGCGGGTACGCGAACGCGACGCCCGGCGCGAGCCCGGCGGCGCGGAAGAGGGGCACGGCGGAGGCGGGGCTGGCGGGGTCCAGGTCGAGCCAGCCGGGGAACGCGCCGAGCCTGAACATGTCGAAGCGGAGCTGGCGGGTCGTGCGCGTTATCGTCTCGACGGGGAAGCCCGTACGCGCGAGGTTGGCGGCCGCCGCGTCGTGCGCGGCGCGGCTGCTCCAGAAGAGGCACGGGACGGTCGGGCTGCGGATGGGCCGCCGTTCCGGGGTCGCGTAGTCCATGTCGGTGCGTGCAGCGGGAGCAGTGAGTGCGGTTGCCGTGCACGGAAAAGAAAGAACGGCCCCGTCAGTACATGGCACTTGGCAGCGGGAACGAGACGCCCCCAGCGGCATACGCACCATTCGGGTCCCATGCCCGCGAGCACCGCGGCCATGAGGCCGAGCTGCCACACGAGGCGGTCGGGCACGCCGCACAGCGGCGCGGCCTGCAGGGAGAACAGCACCGCGCTGCGCAGCATGCAGTACGGCACCATGTTGACGGCGGGCGCCGCGAGCATGCGGACGGGGCTGCTGGGGTTGAGGACGATGCTGAACGTCGCCAGGTCGAGGAGGTGCGGCACGCGCGCGACGGAAGGGTCGTCCATGGGGAGGGACAGCGGCGCGTTGATGTCGCGGGGGAGCGTGGGCGCGAAGAGGTCAATGTTCATCCTGGCCTGGCGGGTGCGGGGGCGAGGTGGCGGATGGGGGAGGCAGTTGGGGAAAGGTGAGGAGGTTGGGAGAACAAGGCAACGGGGTCTGCGCAGATATACGCGTTGGATGAGGTGAGCAGAGAGGACCAATCGATGGGGTGCGAAGCATTCTCGCTCGCTCGCTCGCTGGCACACACACACATACACACATACATCCAGCTCTCGAGCCTATACCCTCATCACCGGAGAGTGAGACACAGACAAAAACAATAACAAACGACCACTTCTGTCGCGTGGGTGGCACGGTGGCGCCACAAACCACCTCACACCCCTCGCGTTGCATCCGCGCTCGCGCTCCGTTCTGCGCGCTTCCTGTCCTGCGTTACTTTCCTACTTTCTGCGCTTCCTCGCCGCAGCGTCTCCGCTGCTCGTACCGCCACCAGCAGCTGCAGCACGGGCTGCCGCCCGCGCCGCGCGGCCAGACGGGGCTGCCACAACCTCCACCTTGACGATGGGTTTCACCTCAGATTCAGAGTCCGGATCCGAAAGCGAGCTATCGGTGTCGTCACTTGACTGGTCCAGTCAGCTTTCGTCAACCGTGGATCTTCCCACCTTTGCCTTGCGTTTTTTTCCCTTTGGCGCTGCCTTGGCCTTGGTCGTGGACTTGGGCTTCGGGGCGCCAGCAGCCTTCGCGCCGCCCGGCATCTTCTGGAGCTCGGCGACGACGGCGCTCGTGCGACCGGCGACAGTGACAAACGTGATGGTGGCAGGGCGGCCGTCGGGCTGCTGTCAGCTGCAACCAAGTTGATTAACCCACCAGCACAAGGAACTTTGGCCCGCCTGCGCCGCGGCCGTCCTCCCCCGCCTCCTCCTTTGCCTCCTCCTCCTCCTCGTCGCCGGCCTTCTTCTTCCCCTTGCCCTTTGTCTTCTTGCTCTTGCCCTTGTCCCAACGGAAGCGGAAGAGCCAGTCGGGGGGGAAGAGGCTCGAGTCGGCGTTGACTGCAATGGCCTTTGTGGGCACCTCGCGGAGGAGCCGGTGCAGGTCCGTGAGCTGCGTCTCGTCGAGCAACGGCACTGGGTGCAAGGGATGGATGCGCGCCTGGTAGAGCACCCTGCTGTCAGCTATTGTGCGCAAACTAGACAGAGCTCACTCGTCGGCGACCCAGTTGCCCACGCCCGCACTGAAGGCCTGGTCCATGATGACGCCTTTGATGGTGCCCTTCTTCTTGCCGAGCAGGAGCTTGAACTCGTCGAGCGTTGGGTGCGAGAGGACGGGGTCAAAGCCCAGCTCGGACAGCGGTGGGTACGAGAGGACGGGCGAGGGGACAAGGCGCAGCCGGCCCAGGCGGCGGGGATCGATGAATGCGAGTTCTTGTGTCTGGTCTGAAGATGACAGCTTGATGATGCTGGGGTAAGTGCCTTGGCTCCCAGGTGCGGCGGTGCTCACAACTTGCAAAACTGCCATCAGCAAGGGTGTCTGGTGATTGCCGCTCTCACCTTTGGCGGCCACGAGTCGGTCGTCTCTCCGAGGTTGACCTTGCGGCGGTACCATGTTGGCTCTTGTCCGCGGAGCTGGGGGTTAGGGAGCTGGCTCAAGGTCACCATGAGCGGCCGCACACACCTGGATCATGCCCGTCATACCAAAGTGCATGAGGGGGAACCTGCCGTCGCCCGAGAGAGTGATCCAGAACCTGCTGTTAGCAGCTACTGAGGATGCACTGCGCACTGTTTCCCATATCGTTCACACCCGGTGACAGTCCTGCCTGTGAGCTCGTTGGCCTGTGGCGTGTTAGTGTGGTGCAGTGTTGCGTGTGATTGGCGACGACGCGACTGAAGTGGGGTTCTCGAGCTGTGACCAACGCCATGCATTTACTCGTTTCTACTACTCACAAACTCTTGGTGGTCTGCTCCGCTGTAGACAATGGTATCAGCCACAGTGTCGACTGCGTCAATGGCGTAGCCGGTGCATGTTTCAGCAATGAGCCTGCGAGCACGTTCCACTTCTAGAAGAGAAAGAAAGTTAGAGACGGGGTGTTGAACGCCGTGTCGCGAGTGAGTGACGCACCTGGGAGCTCGGGCATTGCGAGTGTGGAGGTGGTCTGGGTGGTCTGGGTGGGGTTGTTGTTGATAAACCAGGTTGGAAAAGGAGAAACAAAGGAGGAGGGTGTAATGTCATCATATCAGGACGGACCTGACAGGTTCAGGATTATCACCCCCCCCCCTCGAGGCCAGTCTCGGCAACACCGAGATAGGGAACCACACCCACC
>PQXP01000197.1:0-46820 GCA_002973495.1 Apiotrichum akiyoshidainum
WYCCTGGGCCTGCGGGGCATTAACGGACGGCCGCACCTCATGACATCTGCGGCCACTCTTGCAGACCGGAAGGACTCTGCCCAAGTCGAGGCTCTCCCCGCCCTCGTGGAGCGTCTCACGGCTCAGAAGGAGAAGGGAAACAGGTATGTCTCCGGTCCCGGTCACTAGGTGCCACATATACTGACATGGTTCTACAGGTACTATCTCTCAGGCAACTACCGCGTGGCGTGTGTCACCTACCTCCACACGTTGATCGACCTGTACCCTTGGGTCGCCACGCCCTTCCTCTTTTCCTTCACCGATGCCGCAAAGTACGGTGTTGCCAAGCTGTACGTCCGAGCCGCCGTAGGCGCAGTGGTGCTCCGAGCTGACCGGCCCCAGCGAGCAGGCCCTGTGGCTCAACATTGCCCAGTCCTTTGTCCGCATCGGCGAGGGCGCATTCGGCAACTTCCTCCAGAACGCCGCATTCTGCAACAGGGCCGTGATGCAGATGCGCTACGCGTCGTGCCGCTCCATGGCCAAGGCGAGCCTGCGCTACGCCGAGATCACCAAGGCCATGCTCAAGGACACGTCGCTGCCCCTCCACCCGGGCATGACCGCCGCGCAGCTGCACGCCGTCGCGCCCCGCCTCGCGCAGGAGGAGGTCGTCCGCGGTACCGTCGCATATGTGCTCCTAGGGCCCAACCGCAACGACCACGCGGCCAACGAGGACGTCTGGGCGCACAGTAACTGCGTCGTGTCGCACTCGGGCTGCGGCATCGCGCTCGAGCTCGAGCTCCTCCCGCCCACCACCACGACCTGGTACGCGCTCAAGCCCAAGGGCACGCCGGACAGCCAGGCCCTCTTTGTGTTTGGCGGCGACATGTAAGGCAAGTAGCTCCCGGCAGTTTGGAGAGAAAATAGCGATTCGGGAGACGAGCTGCGGCGGAAAGAGTCAAAATGTAGATATGAAGGAAGGAATAGGATTGGTGGTGGCAGAGATACAATACAATGGGGAGAAGTATGCGCATGTAGTGCTCGAGTGCATACAGGAAGGCTGCAGTGGGATTGCACACCCACATCTTGAGGACCCGGGGATCTGCCACCCCTCCACAGGCCTGTAGTGGTTCCATTGCGCTTCCACCAAGGACTGGGGGCGACCGAGTGCCACACCACACTGGGGGGCCAGTATCCAACGCTGGTGATCAATGCCACAACGATGGATGGATCGGCTGTGTAGACACCCACAGAGAGAGAGAGAGAGAGAGTACACGTGTAGTACCACGGACCCAGAGCACACCACCGTAGTGCCACAGTCCAGTCATCCCCTCTTCACTGCCACACCTTCCCTCCCTTCCTTTCCTTTCGTCTTCTCTTTTTCTGCTTCTCTTCTCACCTCCATCGTCAAGACATCATCGCCCACCACCATGACAGTCCGCGGAGAGGCCACCCTCGAGCACCCTCCCAACTATGGCGCTCCCGACCTCACCAACCTCGTCGTCCCCGGCACATGCGATGGCGAAGCCCTCGACCTCAAAAAGTTTCCCCTCACGGGTGCCCACTACGAGCAAATGGACCGCAGCCTGAACACCGCCATCTAGGGTATCCTCCCGGTTCACGAGCTCAACCCTGGCATCATCAGCCTGGAAACTACCCTCGCGAAAGAGTCCTACCAGTGAGTACCGTCTACATGGCGGGAGTGCAGGATGTAGTGGGCCGTGGGACATCCTTGAACTAGTCACTGGTTCTAACCGGCCAGGGCAGAGAGCACCGCGCACGGCGTCTACACTCCCGAGTCTATTGCAAAGGTCGCTGTCGCCCACGAAAAGTACCGCATGCTCTCCAATCTCATGACGCTGAGCGCTCTGAGCGGCGCTGTCCTGTTCGCGGGCATGAGGGGCATCAACGGTCGTCCTCACCCCGTGCTTCTCGTGGCCAGCCTGGCCGACCGCAAGGAGGCGTGCGATGTCGAGCCCCTCCCAGCTCTTATCAAGCGGCTGAACACCCTTAAAGAAGAAGGAAACGCGTACGTCCGAATGCTGCTGCACAAACTGACAGGTGGCAGCTTCTACAAGTGGGAGAACTACCGCATGGCCTGTGTCATGTACCTCTACGCGCTGATCGACCTCTACCCCTGGGTGGGCACCCCATTCCTCTTCTCCTATTCTGACGCCGCCAAGTATGGTGTTGTCAAGCTGTACGTAGAAAAGGCGTCTCTCTCCTGTTCCCCACTGACAACCACAGCGAGCAGGCTCTCTGGCTCAATGCTGCCCAGGCCTTTCTCCGCATGTCCGAGGGTGCTGGCAATACGTTTGCCATTCTCCAGAATTCCGCATTCTGCGCCCGGGCCGTCATGCAGATGCGCTACGCTTCGTGTAACCCCATGGCCAAAGCAGGCCTGCGTTACTCCCAGATCAACAAGGCTCTGACCAACGACGACCGGGTGCCCATCCAGCCCGAGATGACCGCGCCGGAGTTCTACAATGCGGCACCGCTCATGGCCAAGGAGGAGGTCGTCCGGGGAGCCGTCGCGCACAACCTCCTCGAACGCAACCGCGCCGCCAGCGTCAGCAGCGGGAACCAAGACGACTGGGCCCACCGCCACTGTGTCGTGTCGCACGCGGGCTGCGGCATTGCGGCAGAGCTGGAACTCGTCGACCCTACCCGGAAGACCTGGTACGGCCTGAAGCTCAAGGGCACGCCCGACGACCAGGTGGTCTTCCGCTTTGGCGGCGACACGTGAGACCCCGCCAGGAGATCAAGCGTCGACTCGAGACCCGGCCGCTGGTTGAGGAGGCAAAATGTCCGTAACCCAGAGTCGGAAAAAGAGATGCTCGAGCTCCTCGCGCTCGGGCGTCTTCTCCGCCAGGGAGTCGAACCCTGCTCTAGCGTGATCTCCATGAGAGACGCTTATACTAACCGATATACTAGCGAAGAGGCCACGTCTTCGGTCCTGGGCGCATCTCCGCACGCTGCGGAGCACGGCAGTACTGTGGCCGACGCCGAGCGGGTCCTGGAGGCGCGTCTGCGCGCCGAGAAGCGTGGCGCTGCCGGCTGGCCGTCTGCACTTGGCGCAAGGCCAGCGGGCCCCGGTAGGACGATATAGCGCCCCAGTAGGTGCAGTGGCTGCATCCTGTCCACCTCGGCGATCAGCGAGCGCGCTCCGGGACAAGGCTGGGTCTGGAGACGGAGCCGCCATCGCGGGGACACGGAGCGGCGCGTCCGGAGTGGGCCGCACGGCGACATCGTTGGTGAAACGGTATCATGCGTCGTTGCCATCGACGCGGCAGGGGTTCGACTCCCTTACGATGTACGCGCCCGTCTGCCCGCCTTGCCCGGACGGACGAGCTGTTCTTTTTCTTCTTTCTTGTCATTCGAGTCGCTGGCTGCCACTCTGGTCCGCTGCAGGGCCCGCCACTTTCCTTCTCTTACGTAACAGCCGTCCATTCCCCAATCACGGCACCGGCTGCATCATTGATCAAATCCGAATCATCAGCGCAACGGGTCGCCCACCCATGTTGCCGGATTGCGACATGCCGCCCGTCGCCGAGGCCGGCAACGCTCCCAGGTTCTAGCTCCCAGTAGCCAGTGATTCCCACACAACAGCAGCGTCTCTGTTGACCTGACCATTGCGACCAAGCGTTCTTTGCGCCACTGCAATGTAATGGTTTACCCGCCTCAAGTCCCACGCATCTCCCGCACAAGCGTCCGAACAGGACGCTAGCGACTGCGCACAGTCTACTTCACTTCATTCATCCGCCAACATACTGGAACTATCATGTGATCTAGCACGTCGAGTTGCGGCTGCTTTCCGTTTTTACTCTCTCGTCGGTCGGGCGGGGTGTGTAGTCAACAGACGACAAGACGCTTAAGCGGCAATGCCGATGACACCGCAGGCGGCGCGGCCGCCGGCGTTGCCGGTCTTGAGCGAGTCGGCGTGGCCGCCGAGGCCGAGGTCGTCCTCGCCGGCGTGGATGACGACCGAGCGGCCGAGGATCGAGTAGGGGCCGATGAGCGAGATCTGCGAGTCTGGAATGTTAGTGCTGCTCGGTGCCACACGGAGACGCAGTGCGACTTACCGGTGATGTTGATGGTGGCAGTGCCCTTGGCGTCGGTGCCGACGTTGCCGAGGTCACCGGCGTGGCGCTCGGCGGCGGTGGGGGCACCGTGGTTCTTGCCGTGGGGGTTGAAGTGGCCACCGGCCGAGGTGCAGCCGTTCGAGGTGTCACCGAGCTCGTGCTAATTTGGCGTTAGGAATCGGCGTTTCAGATACCCGCGAGCAGAGAGTACTTACGATGTGGAAGCCGCGCTGGGCGTTGGCGTCGAGGTTCTCGATCTGCAGTGTGAGTTGTGTGTTCTGCGGTCTGTGGTGGATCTGCGGGGGTGCGCGTGTGGAGGCGCGTGCAGCGGTGATGCTGATGGGAGATGGTGTGGTGAGGGTGGGTGTGCATGGTGGGTTGTTTGGCCGGAGCGGACATGCGCGGATGCCGGACACCCGAGGACCGAGGACCGATGCCCGATGTCCTTTCCCACCGGATCTGCTTGCAGTTTGCAACTCACCTTGCCGGTAACGGTGACGGGGCCACCCTCCTGGGCCTGGGTGAAGGTGATGACACCGGCGACGGACGAGTCACCCTTGAGAACAGCGATAGCCTGATGCAGGAAAGTGAAAGCAGCGGCATTAAGTATGGTCGTGAGGCATTAAAGGGGACAGCGTCAGTGTGGGGACTTTACGGTTGTGAGAGGTTGCTGCGGGGATGCAGCGGTCTGTCTCGGAGTACAAGATAAGATTGGGGGGAGGGGGATGCGCACCTTGACCATTGTGATTGTTGTTGTTGTTGTTGTTGGAGAGGAGGAGGATGGATGGAAGAGAGATGTGTAGAGAGAGAGAGAGAAAGAGAGGGCGGTGGGTGGGTGGGGGTGGTATTTGATGGAACATCGTGGACGGTGGTCACCCGCCAGCCCAGCCCAGCCCAGCCCAGCCCAGCAGCGTTCCCACCCACCCACCCTCGAGTCCATTCCCTGATGTCATCAGTCAGCCAAACAACTGCCATCATCACCGAGTCAACACGGAGTTGGGGCCACTCTCCGCGAGCTCCGGATCCCCGCCTATCCGGATAATTGCTTCCGCTCGGGTATTACATAATCAGCCAAAATCACACCATCTCCACCCAGTGGCAGTGATCACCGGGTGCCCTAGCTCGCTCAAGTTGTCCCGTTCTGCCACCCCCGCCTCGTGCCGTTCTTATTGTTCTCAGACTGGCTTCTGGATTTGGATCTCGCCAGATCGGCAGCTCGCGCGCAGCCCGGATAAAGGAAAAGAAAATACCTACATGTGTCTAGCAGCAGAAAGAAAGATGCACCGCGCCTCTGCGCAACTCCCTCCACCCTTCTACCCCTCCTGTCTCCTACTCCTATTGCCCCCAACAACAGCTGTGGTCGCCTAAACGCCAACACGGCAGTTGTCCAGGGCAAACACGAGAATGTCCTCGGCGCCCTTGCGCTCGAGCTCGTCCATCGTGAGCGCGAGCTTGCTGCGCTCGACCATGGACGAGACGGCGACCCATCCGTCCTCGTCGAGCGGCGAGACGGTCGGCGCGCGGCGGCCGGGGGTGATCTTGAGCGCCGCGGCGAGGTTGTCGCGCTTGATGTTGTACGAGACGTAGTTGAAGCGCTTGGCGGCGAGGACACCAGCAATGCGCGACTTGAGCAGAGAGACAAGGGGCTCAAGCTCGGGGGTCAGGCTATCGTGCTTCTTGGCGGGAGCGATCAGGACGGCCTCCGAAGTCATGAGGGTGTGGATGGCGTGGAGGCCAGCGGCACGCATGGTGTCGCCCGACTCTGGCTTTGTTAGTTTCACAAATAGCAGTGTGCAACAAAAATGCGGGACTCACCGACAAGGTCGACTGCAAGGTGGACGATCAGAAACAGAGGCGGGAATCAATAACAAAGCAACCCGAACAAGAAATCAAGAATCACAGCGTCAGCAACACACCACCACACGGGCAACACGTCCGCACTCACCAATACCGTCGGCCATGCCGAGGGCGCAGGCCGCCTCGACCGAGCCGCCGACGTACTCGACAGAGGTCTTGGTGTTGGCGCCGGCCTGGGCGTCGACCTCCTTGAAGAGGTCGCCCGCGAGGACCTCGAACGAGGTGGCGATGCGCTTGCCGGCAAGCTGCTCGATCGACTGGAGGGGGCCAGTAACAGGAACCTGAACCTGGAGCTTGCACTTTCCAAAGCCGAGGGGGAGGAGCTCCTGGATCTGGGAGCCGTGGGTCGACTCGGCGATGACGTCCTGGCCGGTGATGCCGAGCGAGACGGAGCCGAGGGCGACGAAGCGGGGAATGTCCGACGCGGGGAGGAAGACGCTGGGCGTTAGCTTCTGTCGCTTCTATTGCCGCCGCCGCTGGGCGGACACGGCTGCGGAGACACCGGGCGCGCCAGGCCCGAGCACATCGGAGTTGAGTCGAAAGTCGGGGAATCTCTCCGCCTCACTCTCCACTCCCTCCACAGTGCGCCATTCCGAGGTGCCACGATTGGAGTGAGCAGCACACTCACAGAGCAATGGGGTAGTTCTGAACAAGCGCGACGTCGAGGCGGTGGGCGCGGTTGTACTTGATGTCGGCGCCGGCGAGGAGCTCGACGGCCTTCTCATAGAGACGGCCCTTCTTGGGGACGGCGAACAACAAGCGGTCCTTGAGCTGGTCTACAAGGAGGGACATGGCGGAGCCGGCGCCGAACGACGACTTGGTCTTGCGGTCGTTGCCGGTCTCGGTCTCCTGCTCGACGCGGGGAGGGAGGACAATGGTGGACGAGCTCATCTCGTCGGCTCCGCCGGCGGGGGTCTGGGCGCCGGACATTTTGGTGGTGGATGCGTGTGTTGGGGGGTGAGGGGGATAGGGGGTGGTCTTTGTAGAAAGAAAGAGCAAGGACAATGTTGTGGAGAGAGTAGACGAAGACGACGACGACGACGACGACGAGTGGTGGTGGTGGAGGGAGTAGATGGTAAAACACGTTTGAGCGAGGCAGCTGGAAATCTCACGCTGATTCGCTTTTCTCGTTCCAGAGATTGTGTCGATTATTGAGTCGGTCGGGCCGATCACAACGGACGGACGAGAGATTTGAGAAAATCACGTGACTTTACAACGTCCAACAACTCGTTGACAACAAATGATGCATATGACTTGTGTGGCTGCTGCTGCTCTGCTACTATCATCCATAGCCAGCGAGGTCGAGCGCAGAAATGTACTGCGACACAACCTCGTGCTCATCCTCTTCCTCTTCTTCTTCTTCTTCTTCTTCTTCCTCCTCCTCTTCCTCGTCCTCGTCCTCTTCCTCCTCGGACCCGCACTCCGAGCCCTCATAGTCGTCCTCGCCGTCCTCGTCCAGATCGTCGCCCTCGTCATCATCGTCATCGTCAAACAGCGTCCCAGCCGGCTCCGGGGTTGTCGCAGTCGTCGCGCCGTCCCACCGCTGCGTCGTCTCCCGCGATAGCGACATGGGACTTCGCGTGAGCACGCCGCTTTCCAGCATCGGGTCGTGGAACGACACCTTGTGCTGCGGCGCGGCGCGCACCAGCGCTGGCGGCTGCGAAGTCGACTCGGACATGGACGACTGCGGCGACGGGCCATGTCCCATCTCGTCACGCGGCGACGCTGGCCGGCGGTCGATAGTGCTGATGCGCGCCAGAGGCGTAATGGACGACCCGCGCGCGGTCGACAGGCCCTTGGTCGCCGGCGACAGCACGGGCGCCGGAAGGTTGGCGGGGAACGTGAGGCGCATACTCGGGTGTCGCCTGACGGATAGCGGGTTCGGGAACGGAAGCGCCGTCGTGCTCGTCACACTCGACGTGCTCGCCGAGGATGTGTATAMGAGACAGCGCTCCGAGCGCGTGGTCGCCAGCGGCGCAGAGCGGATAGACGTCGACGCGAATGGGAGTGTCGGCCACAGCCATGCGGGATACGGCGGCGGAGGAAGCACCAGCGCCGCCCCTGGGTCGTCCTTGCTGGGCTGGCTGGTGGAGAGGTACGACGTGATAAAGGGCACGAGCGGGAGATCGTCATGGTCGGGCTCAAAGCTGCCGTCAGTTTATGCCGCGATGAGGGCAACTCACCGGTAGATTTCGTTCACTATGCTCTCCGAGTCCCAGCCCTGCAGCTTGCGGAGACACGCAACGATGAGCGTCGTGTGAGAGTTGCCGTCATTGTCCGCGAGGTAGATGGGGTAGGAAGCGGGGTTGAGGAGGGTCTAGATGTGTCAGAATTCACGCATCGCACGTGCGTTGCAACTTGCAGCAGCACAGAAACTGTTACACAAACTGCTCATCACGGCCACAGACCCAGCACAGACTCACCTGGAGCACCTCGCCGACCTCGGCCTTGTCCATGCCGAGCGACTCCTCGCCCATCTTCTCCGCCTTGACCCACTTTACGTCAATGTTGCGCTTTGCCGCCCATTTCAGCAGCGGGTCGTCGTCCTTGAGCGGCTTCTTGCGGAGCGTCACGAGCGTGCGGATGTCAAGGCGGCGTATGAATGGCGCATTGCGTGCCGCGGGCAGAGAGCCGCGGTACAGGATCTGCGGCGGCTCGGGGGTGTTGGCGTTGTTGAGGATGCCGCTGCCGCCTACGCCGAAGCCGGCGCTGATCGGCGCGGCGACGATTGCAAAGTGGTACGGCGGGATGAGCATCGCGCCGGCGTGGAGGAGATGACCCTCCCTGATGGAATGCGGGGGGTGGGAAACTGGTGGGGTGGTTGAAGGGAGTGATGGTGGAGACGAGGAAGTGAGCTCGAGAACAGCAGTGGTCGACGAGCGACGTGAGGCGAGCAACGACGTCACAATGGCAGCTGGATGTTCAATTAGCGGAATCAAATTTTCAATTGAGCTCATTACAAAATCTGCAGTCTATTAATAAAAAGCATAGTCGCGCGTTGAAAATGAACACAGAGTTCGAGGTCTATAGAGTTTCAGAAGTTGAACGCGAGATCGCGATTTCTTGTCAACAACACCACTCTCTCTCTCTCTCACTCTCACTCTCTCTCGACATCCCTCTATCTTTCATCTCGTCCACCCCAACAACACTCGTTGCTATCACCCCGCATCGTCAGCCCGACTGCCCCTGCCCCTCCGCTCCCCCGTGCATGTCCTCCTAGACTCGCCACCGAGAGAGACACCACAGTGCTTGCCCCAGGCACCCCTCGGCGTCTCTCTCCCCTCCCCACCATGTCCAAGGCCACTTTCCTCCAGTCCGTTCTCGGACGCCCATCCCGGAGCTACTCTGAAAAGTCCTACGAGCTCCCCGCCGCGCCGCTCGCCGACCCGTACAACCCATACAAGGGTTACGCGACCAGCTCGCTCCCCCGCTCCTATTCCCACAGGAGCTACGCTACAAACTCGGGCTATCCAATCGACGACGACCAGCCAGGACCCAGTCGCAGCCGCCCAGTCGCTGCCAACGCCGCTGCCGCCACCGACCTGGCTGCGCACCCTCATTACTTTCCCTCGCACTCGGCATCCCTGGGTTATGGGCAACAGCGCGTTTCAGGCACATTATTGGACAACCGCTCGGACTCGGCCTCGTCGCTGGGCTACGCACGGAGCGACCTCGGGCTGGGCCTTCCGCCGGGTGCCAGTCCGAACGCACCTGCGCGCCGCGGCCGCAGGTATGTATCGGAAGGCTCCTTCGCGGAGCAACAGCGCGGACGCTACTACCCCGACGACGACATTTCGTACGCCCAGTTCCCAGACGAGCCGCCACCGCCGCCCCCCCCACCCAAGCCCTTTGCCCGTCAGGTGCACATTGCGAATGCGCCACTCCACGAATACGAGTACGATTACCAGTATGACTACTCCCCGCCGTCCAGCACAGCGTCGAGCGTGCGCTCTGGCTCTGGACGCTCCGGACGGGCGCAGCGGCCACCGCCATTGCCGAATTTCAACCACTACGACAACATGCGTTGGCAGCCTCTAACGCACAGTCCGCTGTCGTCCGTGTCCAGCTCCGTTGTCGGTTCTGCCAACGAGCCGAATCCGAACCCGGCCCGCCGCACCGTGGCGTTTATCCCCGACAAGAAGCTGCCGCCGATAGCTGTCCCGGCGTCTGCGCCGACCCCCGTCATTGTGACCCAAACCAGCAGCGACATGTCAGACTCGGAGGGGGAGGAGGACGTCTTCTACACGCCCCGGTCGTCACTGGACCTGGCAGCCTTGGACGAAACCGCCGTGTTGGACACCCCTGTCTCGGACGTGACCGTCCTGCCAACCTTCCAGCTACAGCCGCCGACGCCGATGCACGACCTCTCAACGCCGCCGCTCGAGCGCGAGCTCACTTTCCCCCAGTCGCTCCTGAGCCCTGCCGATGCGATCGAAAGCAGAGATAATGCAGCCAGGGAGACCGCCGAAGAATTTGAGGCGACGTCGACTCAAGAAGGCACAGCCAGGGTTGTCACCGAGCCCACCGCGAGGGCCAGTTCAAGTGACGTCATGGACCAAAAGTCAACCAGGCCGAGAAAAGAACGCTCGAAAGAGTCAATCTCATCGACCGCATCTGCCCAGAGCATACCGCCGCCGGTGCCGCCCAAGTCGCCTACAAAGTCGCGTGGGGGACGCGTCCGCGGTGCGTCTGTCACGGTACTTAGCCGCGGACGATCGTCCCCGACGCCAACCAAGACTGCGCTCCCAGATTCCCCACTACGCCAGACCAAGTTCGCCAAGCGCGCAGTAACGGAGCCCGTCCCCGTGCCCACGGACTTGCGCCAGGAGCAGCCGCGCCCTATTTCACGCAACGAGTCGCGCACTGAGATGCGCGCCATGTCTGAGGTTGGCTATAGCCACAGGGAGAGTGGTTCAGACGTGTCGCACTCGCGCAGTGCCGACGGCGGTGTGCGCMYTGCMRKATMYKGCAAGKGCGGATGGGCGGCTGCGTCCGCCGCCCCTGTCGTCATGTACATGCCGCAGAACGGCAATGATGGCTGGGCAGCTTTCCAGCCGCTGCCACCGCGGTCGCGCTTCAGTGTGCTTCCGGGGTCCCAGACTCCAGTTCCAGGTTACACCCGGGATCGCAGCTTTGGCTCTGGGTCCGCAACAAGCAGCAGCCTCGCACCCAGCGCGAGCGCAAGTCAGGACGGCCGAAGGCCATCGTACCACTCGTACTCGTCCTCGTCTCCGCGCGCGAGCCCTACCGTCGGCGCCTTCCCAACTCTCTCTTCCCAGCCAAGCAGGCGGTGCGAGCCCAGCTCGCTCTCCAGAAGTTCGAGCCCCTTTGCCTCCCCCAATCTTCCACACCGCGGCTTTATTGCTTCTCGAAGTGGCAGCCCCGCGCTGGCAACCCCCTCGCCGCTCGAAAGCGACGATAGTGACGACGAGCGTCCGAGCAGGTCATATATTAGCAAGCCGCGCCGCGAGTATGACTATGGATCCGACGTCGGCGCTGGGTCTCGTAGCGCAAGCGGGTCCAACAGCCGTGCCGGGTCGGTTGTCAGGTTCGACGCGAGTGCGGGCCCCATGGAGGAGCACGAGCCGTCGCCGCGCTTTGCCCCTTCGGCAGGGTATGATCCCTACACGGATCCGCGCTCGGCCCAGCCTTTCGTCCGAGAAGTCCAGCAACAGAACCGGCGCGCATCAGCACCGTACCCTGCGTTTGCCGAGGCGGAGACGAGGTACCCTGCCTCGGAGGGTGCTATGCCGATGCACCGAGCCGAGTCGATCCCGCCGACACGCTACTCGCCAGCAATGAACAAGCGAGCAAGCCTTCCGGCGTCCGCATACGCGGCATCCTACGGCTCCCACGGCTCGGACGTGGGTATGCGTCTGCCCCCGCCGCCCATGTCAATGCCAGGCCTGCGCGCCATGTCTCCGCAACCGTCGCTCGCGGCGTCACAGGCGCCGTCGCAGCGCGTCAATCTAGACCGCCCCAGTTCGCTCAATCCTGAGCTGCTGACGTTCCTGCCCGAAATGACCGCCGCGGCTTCCGACGCGCTGTACACTGAGAGCGAGAGCGGGCATCGGCGCTGGGGATCAGATGGCGTGCGACGCAGCAAGAGCCTGAAGAACCTTGCGCGCACACCGATGAGCGACATTGCCATCAGCACGCGGAGCAAGCACGACTCGCTGCGCGCGCCCTCCCGCGCGAGCACCCGCAGTGGCGCCGTCATCTCGCTCGACGGCCCCGAGGCGGGCACCATTCGCGTTTCGGATATCCTGATGGAGAGCCACGGCCGCGATCTGCGTGGAAACGGCTACACGTGAGTTTTTGGCCTCTCTCTGACTGTGAACTGACAAGACAGCAACCTCGTTCTCCCGAAAGGCGGCAACTACATGCCGGCCGCCAAGCCGCACAAGGAGCTCACGAAGGACCTCACCCGCCTGGATCCGCGCACGACGGGACTTCCGCACAGCTCCATGGCGGCCCTCACGATGTCGAGCTCTTTGTTGACGTACAAGCGCTCCGACGAGTCTGCAACCCCCGCACACCTCCGGCACAACCTCCCGCCGCCGGTCGACTTTACGTCGCACATTCCCCCGCCGACAAAGGTGTCCGACTCGCAGATCATGGTGCAAGTGTACGCCGTCGCGATTGACGCGGCGGATGTCGCGGCTCTCGACGACAAGGAAGCGGCGGACGTCGGCAAGTGGGTCCCCGGCCGCAGCTTTGTGGGCCGCGCACTTGCGGTCGGCAGCGACGAGAAGGATGTGCAGCGCGGCGACCTCGTGGTTGGCCTCTTGGACGTTCGCAAGGTGAGTTATAATGCTTCCGAATTGTAGCTGACACCAGTCTGGAGCGTCGTGCGAGTACATTTTGGTCGACCGGCGCCGCCTCGCGCGGGCGCCCGCCAGCGACCTGACATTGGAGCAGCTCGCCCTTTTGCCCGTACAGGGCATCACGACACTCCGTGCTCTCCGCAGCGTGGTCGCCCGCGGTGCGCAGGCTCTGATCATGGATGCGCACTGTGGCGTTCCGGCACTCATGTGCCAGGAAATGTCGAGGCACGGCGTCGAGGTAATTGCCGTCATCCCCGACGTAGAGCCGCACATGCAGGCCGAGCTGCGTGCGGCCGTGGCGGCCAACGGCGCCGCGCGCGTGCTCGTCGGCTCGCCCGCCGCGGCGCTCATGTCCCTCGGCGAGGCGAGCCTGCACCTCGTCGTCGACACGCGCGGCGGCACAAAGGTCCAGCAGGCCGCCAAGCGCGCGCTCGTCCCCGGAGGGCACGCGCTCTCCCTCGTGCGCAAGGACGCGGGCGGCGCCAAGTCGCCCACGGGCGGCCTGAGCTTCAAGAACGCGTTCCGGCGCAACGTGGCGGAAAAGGTCGTGGTCGCGGGCACGGGCGAGGGCAACGTGGACATGTCGGGCCTCGACTGCCGCGACGTGCTGGAGGAGCCCGGGATGGAGGCGCTCGCGCCGGTCGTGGGGCGCGTCGTGCCGTTTGAGCGCGGAGGGGAGCTGTTCGTCCGCGGCGGGCCGGGCCGGGACGTCGGCGGCGTCGTGCGCATCATTAATTAGCTCCTTGGTCTTTTAGTGACTAGGGTAAGATACAGCGGTGCTAATGCTAATTGCTTGTATTTTTATGGCGGATGCGTATCGGGGGGGGAGGTTTTCGAGGGCATGATAGTTGAAACGGGAATAGGAGAGATGGAACGTCGTCGCCAGATGTCACAGGCCCGTCACGGCCATCATTGCGGACGTCCTCGCCATCCGTTCCTGTTCGAATAACAGTGCAGTATGCTCGCTTGTCACGCGGGAGATTGGAGTCCGATTCCCCGACAGGAAGCTGCGCCTCTTCGCTATCTCCACCGAGACCGCGAGCGTTTTTTCTGGCCATTTGTCAGTTGAGATGGGACAGTGCCAAGTGGCGGTGGAGGAAGGGGACAGTGTGGTGGTTTACGTAATATGTCCATGTTGAGGTGGCTGGTTGACTGGACCGCGGGTCTACTGGGCGCGACGCGTCCCTCTGTCCAGTCATTTGCCAGGAGAGAGAAGACAAATCAATGTTCACGCGTCTTCCTTCCCCACTCGTCCAACTGTACTCTCCATCACCCACCACCACCACTGGGGCTCTCCTCGTCATCCTAGTCCCTTCTCTCGCCACCTCTCCTCCTCCTCGACTCCACCCCCTATCTCACACACTCCACAATGGGTATTAAAGGTGCGTACCGAGCTTGTCGATTTTTGTCTCGTTGAACAGCTCGTTTGTTGGTCGGGTTGTTTCTCCCGTCGCATGTCAATGCCTCTCATGCCACCTTCCCGCGCCTGGCAGACACTCACACACAGGCCTCACCGGTCTCCTCAGCGAGCACGCCCCGCGCGCCCTGAAGGACCACGAGATGAAGACGGTAAGCCTTCGCTGTCGTTGTACTGGCTGACCGGCAGCTCTTCGGCCGCAAGGTTGCGATCGACGCCTCGATGTGAGTCCAGCTACGTTTATGTTTAGGCCCCCATAGCTGACCCCAGGTCCATCTACCAGTTCCTCATCGCCGTCCGTCAGCAGGACGGCCAAATGCTCATGAACGATAATGGCGAAGTAACCTCACATCTGATGGGCTTCTTCTACCGCACGATCCGCATGGTCGATAACGGTATCAAGCCGTGCTACGTGTTTGACGGCAAGCCGCCCGAGCTCAAGTCCGGTGTCGTGAGTTTTTAGCTGCTCCAAGTATAACTAACTGACACGCAGCTCAAGCAGCGTTTCGGACGCCGCGAGGAGGCAAAGGAGGCCGAGGAGGAGGCGCGCGAGACGGGTACCGCCGAGGACATTGACCGCATGTCGCGTCGCCAGGTCCGCGTCACCAAGGAGCACAACGAGGAGTGCAAGCGTCTCCTGTCGCTCATGGGCATTCCTTGTGTTACTGTGGGTTAGTAATTGAAGGCTAGAGCTGACAACAGGCTCCCGGAGAAGCCGAGGCTCAGTGCGCGGAGCTCGCGCGTGCCGGAAAGGTGAGGTTTACTGTTTGTGCACTGTCTAACCGCCAGGTGTTCGCCGCCGGATCCGAGGACATGGACACCCTCACGTTCAACACGCCCATCCTTCTCCGCCATCTTACCTTCTCCGAGGCGAAGAAGATGCCCATCTCCGAGATCAAGCTCGACGAGGCGCTCAAGGGCCTCGATATGAACATGGACCAGGTGAGTTTGGTCGATTGTATGGTTCTAACTCCCAGTTCATCGAGCTCTGTATCCTGCTCGGCTGCGACTACCTCGAGCCTGTCAAGGGTGTCGGACCCAAGACGGCCCTCAAGCTGATGCGCGAGCACGGCTCGCTAGCCAACATTGTCAAGTTCATCCAGGGCAAGATGGCGGAGAAGGCTGCCGAGCAGGCTGCCATTGACGCCGAGGAGGAGAGCGAGCCCGAGAGCGAGGACGGCGCCGTCGACACGATCATCAACTCTGACGGCGAAGAGGTTGAGGTGCCTAAGAAGGAGGCGCCCAAGAAGAAGAAGAAGAAGGTCGCTGCCGGCATGCAGATCCCCGAGCACTGGCCGTGGGAGGAGGCCAAGCAGCTCTTCATCACGCCTGACGTTGCCAAAGGCGCCGATCTTGAGGTGAGTTGTATTGTAGGCGCAAGCTGACAGCAGATCGAGTGGAAGCAGCCCGACGTCGAGGGCCTCGTCGAGTTCCTCGTCCGCGAAAAGGGCTTCAAGGAGGACCGCGTGCGCGCGGGTGCCGCCAAGCTCTCCAAGATGCTCGCCGCCAAGCAGCAGGGCCGCCTCGACGGCTTCTTCACCGTCAAGCCCAAGCCGGCTGACGACAAGAAGAAGCCTGCCGCCGGCGCCGCCAAGCGCAAGGCCGACGACAAGGGCAAGGCGGGCGCCAAGAAGAGGAAGTAGGCGGCACGCAGCGCACAGCTGTGATTATAGCATTATTATTGTTCGGTTCAATCGGTACAGGATGGTTCAGTTAGCATGTATAGTAGAGTGCAACGCAGATGTTATCAGTGCAGCCAAGTCTCAATTTTTCTTTACAGAAGCATACGTGTGGGAGGGCTTCCGCGCGAGGCCGCAACAATTCGAGCGCCGCCCCGACTGTACACTCGTTGCTGTCACGTTAGCAGCAACGTAGCAAACAACGAAAGATTCATTCCGTGTACAAGGCAAGGCAGGCAGCCTTGCTGGTTCATTTGTACAACTTTGTCAGTCTTCTCAGACTACTCCTTGTTGTCAACAGCAAGGAGGGCCTTCTGGTCTTCGGGCACGTCCGCCTCCGCCTCGGAAGTCTTGATGGTCTGCTCGACATCGGCGTCCTCAGCGACCTTGGGCATCCAGCTGCGAGCGTCAGCGTCAAGGGTAGACCGTGTCTGCGTGGTACGTACACCTCCCTATAGTTCCACCACGCGCGCAGTTCGCCTGCGCGGTGGGCGGTGATGGCGGACGTAGCGGCGGTGACGATGGCGCCGGCTGCGCCGCCGAGGCACACCCACGTGATGGGGTCCAGGCCGGCGAGAGAAAGTGCAGTGTAGACGACTGCGTAAGTGGCAACGAGAGCGACCAAGGAGGCGCGGAAGAGGCGCGGGTTGGCGACGAGCGGCTTGTAGGGGAGGAGCGGGGGGAGCGGCGCGGCCGCTCCCGCTGGGAGAGGCTCAGGGGCGACGCTCGCCTCGCGCGAGTAGTCGTAGCGCAGGTTGACGGTTACCTGCGGGTGTTAGTTAGCAACTTCTACGCGAGCCAGGCCAAGGCAATACGCACGATGTAGACGGCAACGACGTGGACCAAGGCGAGCTGAGAGACAGATTGATAGACGAAGCCAAGGATACTGGGGGCGACAGGCTTCTTGCCATCCTCGGTACTGTGGCCGCCGCTGCTGCTGGTGCGCTCCGGCAGGGATGAGACCAGCGCCGTGAGTACGCCGAGCAGGAGGAAAAAGGGGGCCTGGGCCACCGTCAGTGGGAAAGAACGCTGTCAGGGATCTGGTCTGACTACTCCCAACGAGCCCGACGGTAACATAGACGACGCCGCGCGTGGAGACGGAGAATGAGCATTAAGAAGATGATGAGAAGAGGAGTGGAGTAGTGGTAGTTAGTGTTTCAAGACTAACCAGAAGTGGCGTACACAGCCTCGTGACCAGCCTTTGTTTTCCACCGGGGAACTGCCACTGTCTCCCTCCCTTCAGTTCCGTTTCATCCTTCGCTTCACCCACCCACCCAGCTTCACTCAGCAACAACTCTTGACGCATCTCAAAAAGAGACGCTCGCAGACGCTGGCGAAGCCTCGTATGGGGCTCGAACCCATGACATTTTGATATCCTCTTAGTAGTAAGAGTCAAACTATCTACCGACTGATATAACGAGGCGGATGGAAATCCCGGGGTCGACGGCAAGGGGCCGCGCCGTGCTCCGTGCTCCGTCTGCCCCCGACCCCCCTCTTCCCCCTCCTCCCCCTCTTCTCCAGGGTGTTGCTCTCGTGCACCGGCACCAGCACCGCGACGAAGAGACAGAGAGCGATTAATCATACATAATAAAAGTACCAATGAGTGATTCTAACGTGTGTGCGTGTGTGCGTGAGCAACCTCCTCTGCTAAGACTACTACTACCTCTGCCTCAGATCCTCCACTACCCCGGTGCCGCTGCCTTATCCCAGACCAAGCGGCCGACGAACCCTCTATTGCAAGCCGTCAAAAACGTAGCTTCACCAACCGTGTTGCTGCGCGCCGTCAAAGCGCATGGGCTTGAGCGGGAGGTCGCCGGGCGCGCCGCCAGGTGGCGAGCGCACCATGTCGTGGTGCTGCGACCACTGCGCGGTATTGCTGTATGGCGCCACTTGCGGGGTGCCTGGTGTTCCTGCGCGCGAGACGGGGGCGGGCGGGCCGCCGGCGCGGTGCGGTGGTGCCAGGGACGCGCCGGGAGGGTACGACGGCGCACCGGCACTAGGCTGCGGGGGGTACGTTGGCGCTGAGGCAGGAGGCGGAGGGTACGAGTGGCCCATGGGCGCTGCGCCGCCGAGTAGACTAGTCTGCGAGCCGTCCGCATCGCGCTTCTTGCCAAAGAAGTGACCATGCCCGTGCTGGCTTCCGTGACCATGGTACGAGTGGTGGTCGTCGACAGTCGTTCCGTAGCCCCCGTGGCCCTGGAACGAGTGCTCGTCTATCGAGTTGTTGTCGTCTGTGTACGCGTCGTAGATGTCCATTTCCGTGACTTCGTGCGACGTCGTGGGCGGCGAGTGCTTCTGTGGTTGTGGTGGAACGCCCCATCCTGGCTGCTGCTGGTGCCCGTGGTGAGACGGTGGCTGCATAGGCGGCATTGGTGGCGCGGCAGACATGTTGCGCAACATGACAGGGTTCATAGGCTTGCCGTGCGCGGGGGACAGGGGGCGGCCGTGGGCTGGTGTCCGGGGAGCAACTGGGCTGGAACCGTGCTTATCGTCGTCGAGGCTGATGGTCGGGAGCGTCGGCTGGAGGAGAGCGGCGTCAAGCTCCTCGCCGCGCGCGTTCCTAATCGTCTCGCCGTTCGCGAGCTTCTTCTCATACTCGACAGCACGATTAAAGCGGTCCTTCTGCATGCGGCGCATCACATCGCCCATACGCTTGTCGACCTTGTGGCAGACATACTCCTTGAGGTTGCCCTGAATGTAGAACAGCACGGGAACGTAGAGGAAAGCCGCAATGACGATCTGGATAAACGAAAAGGCGAACAGTAAGACGGTGGTAAGCATGGCGAGCAACAGCATAAACGTGATGGGTGAGTTGTTCCAGTACTTTGGCCAGTCCGTTGTAAAGCCAAGACCTTGGGCGACCAGGAACAGCATGATTCCGTTGATACACTGACGCGGGCCATCGGCGAGGCAGACGCGCTTCCAGTCTGCTGTTAGTTTCTCACCTCTGACAGAGGTGAACCCACTCTTGAAGGAGAAGAAGACGAAGAAGGTGATCGTGTCGCTCCGTTTCTTGGAGGCACCAAGGTGGCAGAAAAGACAAAAGTTGTTGTAGTCTTTGATCGAGTAAAAGTCGTTGGCCATAATGTTGGTGTACGAGTACGAAACGTCGCGAGTGAGGATGACCTTGCGGGCTTTGTAGATCTCGTAGCCGTACAGCAGGAATGAGAAGAAGATACAGCCGACGAATACCCATCGCGCCGCGTTGAACTGCACCATGTTGCACTTGTCCTCCAGCACGCCCTCGTCGTTTACCTGCTTGCAATTCGCAAAGACGGCTGTTTTCCACTGTCCTGTCAGATCAGTCAGTCGGCACTACTCACGTCACTACTGGAGAGCATGGTCACACAGGTGAATACGTCCAGGCCAATAATGGCGAGGTCACGGAGCAGAGACAGGTAGATGAGGGTGTACTTGAAGCGGGTGCCAAAGTCGGTTTTGCGGAACTCTCGTACATCGACATAGTCCCACTGCGGCGGTCAGCACTGGAACAGCCGGGAGGAGGCGTGCAAACAGCATACAAGACAATTGTGAGATGGTGGAAGCGGTCCCTGTCACACGCGCCTCGTTGCCGCCAGGCTCTAGATTTGGCACAAAGGCCTGGGGCGCGTGATGCCGTAAAGATGCCCTCCAAGCCAAAAGCGAAAGATAGCCTCTTGGTGCTTGGCACCAGAATAGCCTGCACCCACCTTGTAGTCCTGGACGACCTCACGCTTCCATTCCGCCTCGAAGCACATGGTGTCGGAGAGAGAGGTTGGAGAGGAGACGAGGGGGAAGGAGAGGCGGGGGGCGGGGGCAGCTGGCCACCACGCGCAGACACAAAGGCCGCTTGCAGTCTAGAGGGGGACGAGCTGTGAGCGTTGGGTGTGCGCGTAGCGATGGGGAGGGGAGTGTTGATGACGATGAGATAGATGCAGTGCCAGCTTTGTATTGTTGTGCTTTGGCCCAGGCAGCCGCTGCGGGGGTGACGGCGAAGGGGGAGGAAGGGTGAAGGTCAGGGGCAGCGACCACTGCTGGATGGGCCGGAAGACGGGTACTTTTGGGAACTTCGTGTCCGACAAGGACAAGGGGAGTTTGGGGTTGTATGAGAAGCGGCCGGCGCGGTGCAGGTAGAGCGAAAGCTGAGAGAACGTCGTGTGCGGCGTGGGTCGGCGTGGGTGTCGGTGTGGAGAAGAGAGTGTGGAGGAGAGTAGAGATGGGAGGGGGATGTGGTGATGTTCGATCGAGATCAAGTCAGGCAGGCGGGCAGGCTTGGCCAGGCGAGGCTGTGCTGGTCGACAGCGTCCAAGCGCTCAGTGGTGGCTGCGGTGGGTGGCAGGGTAGACCGGAATGGGGGAGGTCGGTTTTGTCGTCCTGCGACTTGGGAGGCGTGTGGTCCCAACTCGCCAGCGAGGGGAGTGAGCGTGTGGGGGGAGGCAGGGGGGATGGGGTAGTCAAGGAGTAGCGATGGGGTGGAGTGTGATGGCGATGATAGCAAAAGCGAGAGTGAACATGTTGTTGGTCGTCACGTCGAGGCCGAGAATAGGAGATCAGGTAAGAAAGTGGCAGGCAGGATCCCGCTCCCGCTGTGAATGCTCCCTCAAACAGCACCTGGCCCTTGGCAGTGGGAGTGAGAGTCGGAGTGGGGGAGGGAGACGGTTCTATTCTTTCCATCACGGTCAATGCACAGAACATCTGCGGCTCATGCATGCACCAACAACGCTAGGACAGAGGCTGACTTGTCTTTTTCCAGAGTGGCATCAAAGAGTGCTCAAGTGCGATGTGCGGGCCCGACGATCAGCGCTTTCTCGTCCACCCACATGGTCTGAGACATGAAACATCCCGTCGTCCGTCGTCCGTCGTCCACAACCATCGCGCCAATCTCTCCGCTTCTATACGCTGTGGGATGCACCCAGTTCCTCACCGCTCGCCGTCACTGATGGCCTCGGCGCCGTGCATACCTGGCCGCCTGCAAAGTACTGCTGGAGAGGGCCTCGAGCTGCCCAGTCCAAGCATGCGCCCGCACGGGCCCGCATGGCGGGCTCGGGGGGGCAGCAGGGACGAGCGCCCCATGTGCCGCCACCGCCCTGGCCGCGCGAACCGAGGTGTCTCGCTCGAGGGCCTTTTTATTGTCCGCGCGCTGATGAGAGCAATGTGGCCCAGCATGTGGCCTGGATATGCATTCTTCTTCCAAACGGTTATCCAATCTACATGCATGCAGCCCGCAGAGAGGAGAGCTCCACTGGGGTTACAGGTGGCAGGTGGCAGGTGGGCTGGAGAGTGCCACGCGGTTGCCACGCGAGATATTTTTGGCTGGGCGGTGGAATCACATTGCTCACAAACGTCACTCTTTGTCAAAAAAGCACCACCGCCCCCCCGCCCCAGTCCCAGACTGCTGCTGCTGCTGCTGCTCATCATCACTTTTCTCCTCTCCGCCGTCACAACCATCACCAACAACACACACTCTCCAAACAACACATCATCACAATGGGCCGTGGCGGAGCTTCTTCTTCTCGTGGACGCGGGTAAGTAGCACTGCCCGCTGGCGGCGGCGACGGATGGAGAATTTGGCGCGTTTGCCCAACTTTTCCTCTCATGACCAGATGTCTGATCTGTTCTGCGCGCTTCCCTGTCGCCACCCACCAAGCACTCTGCTGACCCCCATTCAGCAAGTTCAAGGTCACCCGTGGCGGTGGCCGCCAGTTCTCGCGCGACCTCGACCCCCGCTACTCGCAGCAGAACAACGAGTCGTCCGAGGAGGAGTCGTCCGAGGAGGAGGACGACGACGACGAGCAGGACAACGCCGTCGAGGCCAAGCTCGCCCCCGAGATGGCCGCGCTCAACCTCAAGCTCGGCAACACTGTCGCCATTGACGAGGAGGAGGAGGACGACAACATGACCCGCGCCGAGCGCAAGGCGCTCAAGAAGAAGCAGGCCGAGGCCTCCGCCAAGAAGAAGGCCGCCGCCCAGCCCCAGGAGGAGAGCGAGAGCGAGGAGGACGACCTCCTCAACCCGTTCAACAAGAAGAAGGCCGAGCCCACCCGTCGCGAGCGGTACGTATGGTAGCGGGGCAGGGCGCACTGGTGGCAGGCTGCAGGCTGTTTGTGTTGTGCGTCCGCACAACTCGGATCCGGGTCCGGAGCACGACCCCGGACAGAGTCAACACGGACACATGGACAGGCACGGTTCGAAGCTGTCAACAGCACACGAGAGGCATTGCACTGACATCCCCAGTGAGGCCGCTGAGAAGAAGGCCGCCGCCGAGCGCTACGCCAAGCTCCAGGCCGCCGGCAAGACCTCGCAGGCCAAGTCGGACCTCGCGCGTCTCCAGGAGATTCGCAAGCGCCGCGAGGCCGCCGCCGCCCAGCGCGTTGCCGAGCAGGAGGGTAAGTCAGAAGCCGAGCTGGCGGGGCGGCTGGTATGGAGTTCAATACAGCCGCCGCAGCTCGTAATGCTTGCCGTCATCAGAGCGCTTACACCCCGCAGAGGCCGCCCGCGAGGCTGCCGCCAAGAAGGACCGCACCGTCAGGAAGTAATTCCCGCCGGCATCCCCTTCCGAGCTCTACAAGCAGCACCTCCTCATCATCTGTCCATATCCCGCCTGCGCCGGGTCTGGCACATGTGCCGCGACCACACGCGCCCTGGCTACCCTCCAACCCCCATCATCCATCACCACTCCCAGCGTCCGCTGCTGCGCTCGCGCCACGGTGGGCGTGTCTTGCGCGCGCTGCTGGCAACGCACCGTAGCGGTCCCAGCAGCCGCACGCACACACACCACACACCACATACATTGGCCAAGCACCGTACCTCTCGCCGGCCGTGCCCTGGGGATGGGGGCCGTGATAGCATGCATATATGACAGTGAATCTGAGTCGCAAAAACAGAGTATAACAGAGAGGAAGAGCACTATGCCTCCTGGCCCGCGATGAGGCGCTCGCCCTTGAGTGTGACTGTGTGTGAGCAACGGCACCAGACTCGCCATGGCTGGATTCACAACTGGTGTCCTTTTCCGGCACCAGCACCAGCACACCAGCACTCGCACTCACCACCAGGCATGGCCTCGAAGCCGGGGCCAAACTCGCAGTCCTTGATGTTTGCCTTTTCGCCGATACGCACGTTGCCGCAGAGAATGACATTCTCGAGGCGCGCATTGTCCTCGACCGTGACCCAGTCCCAGAGGACGCACCCTGTGAGTTTTGCGCCCTTGCCAATGTTGCAGTGGCGGCCGACGACGCACTTTTTGATGCTTGCGCGGTCGGCGACGCGCGAGCCCTCGCCGACGAGCGAGTCGGGCGAGATCTGCGCGGTCGCGGCAATCTCCTCCGAGGCGGGGGTGGCCGGGGCGGCGGCGCCGCCACCGGCAGCGGCAGCAGCGTACGCGACGCCGAGCGAGCGCACGAGACGGCGGTTGATCTCCCAGTAGCCAGCGAGCGAGTTGGCACGCAGGAGGTACTCGGCCTCGGGCTCGGGGGCGGGCTTGCCCTTGACGGGCTTGGCCTCCTTCTTCGGCGCGGGCGGCACGACGGGCTTGGCGATGATCACGCGGCACGTCCAGGGGACCTGCTGCTTGGCCGCCTTGTGCGTCTTGGCCTTGCCGTTGTTGTTGCCGAGAGCAGACTTGAACGCGGCGAGGTCAGAGCCAGAGTTGAAGTCGGGCAGAGGAGTGTGCTCGCTCAGTGCCGAGCCGGGGAGCGAGCCGTCGTCGAGCAGCTTGGCCTTGTCGTACGGCGTCGACAGCGAGCGCGAGAGCGCCGCCGCGAGCGGGTCGTGCCGCGGGGGGCAGAGGACTGCTGTCAGCTTGTTGTCTCACGGAAGAAATGCTAGCTGTACTCACTGGGAGCCCACTTGTGGCCGAGACCCTGCTGCCACGCGCCCTTGACGAGCCAGGGGACAAACTGCTCGCGGACGGACGAGAGGTCCTTGGAGCGGCGGGTCGCGAGGAGGTCGAGGACGGTGCGGCGGAAGACGTAGACGTGGGCGTCGAGGAGACGTGTCGAGAGCTTGAGGCGGGGGTGAGCGGTGAGAAGGCCCATGCGGAGCTCGAGGTCCTCCTCGAGCGTGTCGAGGCCTTGGAGAAGGAGGAGCTCGTCAGTGTCCGGGTCAGTGCCGACGAGCAGCTTCTCCTCGTTCTCCTTGACGGGCTCGGGGGCCTCGTACAGGAGCGAGGTGCAGACGACGTCCGGAGTCGCGCGGTGCTTGTCAAGGATCGACGAGAGGGTGAGGGTCGAGGGGAACGAGATGTCGCAGGGGAGGAGGACAAAGTCGGACTGGGGTTAGCGCTGATACGAGACAAGGCAAGCAGCGCACCTTGATGAACGAGCGGAAGCGCTTCAGCAACCGTGCGGTGCCGACGCGCTCGGCGGCAGCGGCTCCGTCCTCGTCATCCTCGTCGTCTCCGCCGTCAGTGTACGTCTTGATCTGAATGTGCGCGCGCGGGTGCGAAACAGCAGAGTACGACTGCTGGAGGAACTCGGAGATGGCGGCCTCGGTTGAGGGAGGAACAATAAGGAGGATGTCTGTTGTCAGTTCTGTGGAGGAGAACACTCGAGCGGAAGAGGTGGATGGCGTGGATCTATCGCACCTCTCCTGCCCGCACCACGCTACTAACCGGTGAGACCAGCGGCAAAGACCCAGTCCATGACGAGGCTCACGACCGGGACGTTGCCGACGGGCATGAGCGCCTTGGGGAGCTCGTTGGTGCCCTGGTTGAAGGGGTAGAGGCTGCGAGTCAGCAGTGTCCGTGCCGTCCGTCAACGGGGGCGAGTGAGCGGGCCGGCTCTGGAGGCCACTCATTAAGTGGGACTCTTCCACATGCAGAGATGTACAGATATGGGTACAGGCAGCGTATCTGAGTTGTTCTTGGGCCAAGAGGAGGGACCATCCGAGACGAGGGTGGAGGCGGGACGACCTCGCGGATGATGCTCGCAACACACCACGCCCGCTCCTCCTCGAGCGCGCACTCACTTCTCGCCATTTCCAACAAGAATAACAGCGCTAAAGTCCTGGGTCTCTACGGCCTGGCGCAGCCTTGTCGCGTGTGTGGGGTCGAACGACATGGTGATGTCTAGAGTCTAAGGAGAATGGAGGTTGGTGAAGTGAGCGGGGATTTTTTTGTCGTTGTCGATTCCAAGCAAGGTGCAGGATACTGAACAGTAAAGCAGCTGCGGGGCCGGTAGCGTTGTCGGGCGGGGTGCCGAGGGTAGAGACGCTGGTGGCGACGGGGTGTTGTTGTTGAATGGAGGAGAGGAGAAAGATGGAGAGGTCGAGCACAAAGGTTGAATAGCGGGGTTCGAGTCAAAGTTCCGGAGGTCGGTGGCTCGCCGTGGAAACAAAATGAAATGAAAACACGCCGCCCCGCCTGCAAAAGCTCTATTTCTCTCCCTCTTCGTCTCCATCGCCGCCAACACCATGTCCGACACCGCGCCCGCTACCGCGCCCGCACCCGCCGCCGACGCCAAGCCCTTCCAGGACTGCACGTACGTGTCTCGGCTGCGTGCTGTCGCATAACCTTCGCGGTGTCAGCACTTCTAGCCGTGCTACGCCGCTCGCGCGGCCTCCACTTTCCGCCGCCGTCCACTCTGCCCGTCGCCCGTCGCTTTATGGCACACACAGCTCTGTACGCTGTATCTGAGCTGACACACAGTGCATGCCGGCTCACAGGTGCAGCGACCGGCGTCGGCGTCGGCAGCTATGCGCTGTACCAGGCGCACCTGCAGGGCGCCTTTGCGAAGACGCGGCCAAAGGGATCGCCGATTGTCGGCGGACAGGTCAGCGCCGCTATCGGTCTTGGTGAGTTTAGCGAAGCTCAACCGCTTGAAACTGACAGCAGTCATGATCGGTCTCGGCGTCGGACGTCTCTTCGTGTAAGCTGGCCCCTCAAGGATCAAGTACTGGTACTGGCCTCCTCGCCCTCCGCTGGATCTCAGACCCCCACCCCMCCCCACCCCACCCCCTCCAGCATCACCTCTCATTCCCCTCACAATCACAACTGCACGCACCACTCCCTGTAGCTATGCCTAATAGTACATGCATAATACTCTAGTCATTCCCAAATCCGTACAGCTCTCCGCTGTGCCGCCTCGCCGCGTCTCGCCTACTGCAGCTGGGTCATGGCGGCCTGGGCGACGGTCATCTCGAGCGCGCCCTTGAGCTTGACGAGCTCGCGCTGGAACGCGAGCTCACGCTCGACGCGGGTGGAGATCTTTGCGACGAGCTCGTCGACGAGCGGCGAGTGGCCGAGGTTGGCCGAGTAAATGTCGAGAACAACAGTCGCGACGTCGGCGGCCACCTGGCCAAAGCGCGGGTCCGTCACGTGGCGCGCAAGGAACGAGAGCACCGGCTCGAGCGTCACGTCGTCGCGGCCCGAGAGCGCAATACGCAGCGCGTCCCGCTGGACCAGCTCGTGGATGAGCGCGAATGTAACTGTCGGCCTGATGGTCTGAGGGTTAGTAACTTTGCAATCCTACGGTGGCGTACCTTCTTCAACGCAGCATTCAGCGCAGCACCGTACTTGAACGCCTTGAGGTACTTGTCAAACTCGCGGAGCTTTGCCCTCCTCCGGGTCTCGACGCGGAACTCGTCGGCCGGGCCAATGACGGGCGCAAGGTCGCCGCGCTTGGCCTTGACGTGGCCCTTGCCAAAGACGGCCTCCATGTCGGCAAAGAAGTCGTACGCGCCGCCGGCAATGGCGGCCTGCTTGGCGTCGGCAGCGGCGGCCTCGGACGCCTTGGCGTCGCGGCGGCGGACCGACAGCGTGCCGTCAGTCATACCGGCAGCAATGTGTGTGTCGTCGGGGGAGATGGCAAGCGCGAGAATCGGCGACGGGTAGCGCATGGTGTGGACAACCTTCCACTCCTCGACGTCGTACACCTTGACCATCGAGTCGAGACCACCAGTAAGCACGCGGCCGCGGGTGCCGTCGAACGCGATCGACGTAATGGTCTTCTGGTGGTTGGAGAGAGCGCGGACACACTTGCCCATCGCAAGGTCCCAGACGCGGAGAATGGGGCCGCCGACAGAGACGGCAACACCGCCAGAGGGGAACACGGCGAGGTCCTCGACGGGCGCGCCGCCGTGGCGGAAGGTCATCTGCGCGGCCTCGGGCGCACGTGAGTCCCAGAGACGGATGGTCGAGTCGTACGAGGACGAGAGGATGGTGTGGGGGGAGACGAACGCGGCGGCACGGACGTAGTCGGTGTGGCCCGCAAAGGTCGCGACGCACTCCTGGGTCGAGACGTCCCAGAGCTTGACGGTGGTGTCGTCGGAACCGGAGAGGACCTGCGGGAGGTGGGGAGAAAAGTGCGCGACGTGCACCGGCTGGTTGTGTTCCTTCATCGTCCTGAGCACGGCGCGCGAGTTGACATCAAAGATCTGCAGCAGGCCGTCGTCCGAGCCAGCAATCATGAGCTTTCCGTCCTTGCGGAACTCGCCGCAGCGCGCCGTGTCCTTGAAACGCGTGACGGTCTTGACGACCTTTCCAGTCTTGGGCGCGTACACGAGCACGCGCGTCGAGGTCGTGACGGCATAGCGGTGCGGCTTGGTCGGGGAGAAGTGGATGTGGGTGATGGGGGCGGCGTGCTTGATGAAGAGGGGGTGGCGGAACGAGTGGAAGTGGCGCGAGTGGGGGTTTGTGGAGCTGGACGCGCGCGGCGCCGTGGGGAGCGCCTGCAGCGGGAGGAAGTCCATGCTGTGGTCGAGTGGATGTGGGGTGGTGAGCTCGAGTTGATGGGCAGTCCGAGACGACTCAGATGTGATGAGCTCGAACAACAAAGTCTGAGGCCTCCACCCTCCGAAATAATTCAGAGCCAGGCGGCGGGAGCATTTTACACGTCATTATGGTGGGTCATTAGGATTGGACTTTGTAATGGGATTAGAGTCGAGTATCAGTGATTAGAAAATGACGTCGGGGGCGAGAGAAGTGAAATCCTTCTGAGCTGCGAGGGAGGGGAGGGGGTAGAGTCGCTGCGCAGAAGGAGTCAGAAAGAGGGAGGAGGGTATGCACAGACTGCAACAGCAACAGCGACGGCGACTGCATGCACACCTGCAGAGACACAGACACACGCAGAAGGGATCTGCACTTCTCGAACGCAGATCAGAACAACGCAGAACACGGCGATTGCATCCATTCAAAATTACGTTGGGTGCCGAAGGGAGCCGATGCCGCTGAATGCCACTTTCTCCACCCCACCCCACCCCACCGCATACCGTCCACCTCGCCGCGGCCGGTGACGACGACCCGTCTGATCGCGCGCTTAGATCATGAGGTGGGCACGCGCGCGTCGGCCGTGGTTTCCAGGAAATGCATGCGCAACAATGACACGCACAGACTAGATCGGCAACCTCGGAGAGGCCGAACCGATGGAGGCCGACCCAGCCGGCGCCTGTCTCCACTTCCCGCCCACCAGGTTCCGCGCGTATCGGCCTCGAACCCTCGCTTCGGCGCAAGCCTGTACATTGCTCCGGCTCCCTGATTTCCTATCTGACTCGCAGCTGTACATCACCCTTTCTCTCTTTCTCTCTCTTTCTCTCTTTCTTTCTCTCTTTCTATCACTCATCTTCCAGGCAACTCCAAAAATGTCCGGCACCCTGCTCATCAACGCCCGCCTCGTCGGCAAGCCCGAGGACAGCCTCTACTCTGTCAAGATCGCCGGTGGCGTCATCATCTCGGTCTCTGCTGCCCCCATCGTCGATGTCGAGGAGGGCTACCAGGTCATTGACGTCGAGGGCAAGTGGGTCTCTCCCGTGCGTACCTGCTGTTTGTTCGCCAAACTAACACCGCTCGCAGTCTCTCGTCGACTGGCACACCCACTTTACCATGAACTCGCTCGCCTCGCGCCGCCTCGACCTGCAGGCGCACAAGTCTGCCGCCTCGCTTCTGGCCGAGGTCAAGGAGGCGCTTGCCTCTGGCAACTACGACGAGGGTGGCCGCCTTGTCGCTCTCAACGTCCGCAACGGCGAGTGGGCCGACCCCGAGCTCCTCACCAAGGAGGCGCTCGACGCCCTCTCCCCCGAGCCCATTGTCCTCATCTTCAACGGCTACCACTCGGCCATGTGCAACACCGCCGCGCTCAAGTTCCACGAGGTCAACCCCGAGGGCCACTCGGGCATGCTTCTCGAGAAGGAGGCGTTTGACCTGCAGCAGCGCCTGCAGGCGCACGCCGACGACGAGATTGTGGACCGCTGGGTGTTTGAGCAGGCCGAGCGCGCCGCCCGCCTCGGCGTGACCGAGGTCGTCGACCTCGAGATGGCGCCCAACATTCCCAGCTGGAAGCGCCGCGAGACCAAGGGCTTCAACCTGCTCCGCGTCCACATTGGCTTCTACCCCCCGCACGTCGGCGACGCCGAGGAGGCCAACGTGCACGACGGCTCGCCCGTCGCGTGCGAGGGTCTCGTCCGCGCCGGCCCCGTCAAGATTATCACCGACGGCTCGCTCGGCTCGCAGACCGCCTTCTGCTGCGACCCGTACCCCGGCACCGACAACCGCGGCATCCTCGCGCACGACGCCGAGGAGGTCGAGGGCCTCGCGATGCGCGCGCACAAGCAGGGCCTCCGCCTCGCGGTGCACGCCATTGGCGACGACGCGCTGCGCTCGGCGCTCGGCGCGCTCGAGAAGGCCGCGCGCCAGGGCTGCCCGCCGCTCGCGGGCTCGACGATCGAGCACGCGCAGCTCGTGCACCCCGAGGACCTGCCGCGCTTCAAGGCGCTCGGCCTCACTGCGTCCATCCAGCCGCGCCACCTCGTTGACGACCGCGAGCTCTGCAGCGCGTTCTGGCCCGGACGCGAGCACCGCGCGTACGCGTTCAAGAGCATCCTCGACGCCGGCATCCCGATCCGCATGGGCTCCGACTGCCCTGTCGCGCAGCTCGAGCCGTGGGACGCGCTCGCGTGCGCCATCACCCGCTCGGGTCCCGGCGAGGGCGTCGCAAAGGCCTTCTGCAAGGACCAGATCATCCCGCTCGAGACGGCCTACGCCGCCTCGACACACAACTGCAAGACCCACATCTCCGAGGGCGAGCGCGCCGACATTGTCGTCCTCCACGCCAACCCCCTCGCCTGCGACGCCGACGAGCTCCGCGCCATGGTCGTCGAGGGCACCATGCTTGGCGGCCGCTGGACCTACCGCCGCCAGGAGGCCGCCCAGTAGGATGTGTCAGTAGCTGTAGAATAGAGAGAGGATGAGACACGCATACGATACACGAAGGCTCCGTGCAGCAGCGGCATTTCTGCAGCGATACATGTTCTACGCGCCGTAGCGTTTTGCTCTACTATTGTCGACAGTGTCTGTCTGGTATCCAGAGGATGGTATGCGGGAGCGGGAGCCGGGGGAGGCTAGGGGCGGGCGAGGTTGGCGCACGTCGGCGGCCGGAGAACCTCACATGGAGCTGCTGCGCGTGGCGGAACGAGTCCTGCTCCCTAGCACCCGCGCGGCTCGGCTCGGCTCCGCGTCGCTCGCGGCTCGGCTTAGAGCAGGTGGTAAGGGTATCCGCCGTTCTTCATGCGGAAGAGACGGATGATGATCGAAAAGGTGCCGACCATCATGGCGACCCAGAGAATGGTGCCGATGCGCTGCTTGATGGGCGACGACTGGGCGGGGATAAACACCGAGAGGACAATCATGCAGAGCGCGCCGAGGCCGTCTGTGGTGTTAGTAGTCTGCTCATGGAACAGGAATAGGACTGGGAGCAGGCGAGTGCAGGCGATCACGCAGGGGTCGGCGGGTTATGGCACCATGGCGGCAACCCACCAAGTCTCGCGGCCTGCACCGTGTTCTGCGCGCGGAAAGTTGGGCGCGTACGATTGAGGGCTAGATCCGACATAGGTAGCCCTACCCATCTCTCCGCACGTGCAACTGGACCTCCTCCCGGAACACGTCTCGCTCCGCTCGCTCGCTCGCGGTCCGACACTTACAAAGACCCGACATGACCTGGCCCTCGAGACCGAGCTGGTTCGAGTATCCGCCCGCGATCCAGTTGACAGATCCGTCGCGGCCGGTCTGGACGTAGGGCGCGTTCTTGATCTTGACCCACATGTGGCCGGTGGTGAAGACGAGGAGCGAGATGATGGAGCCGGCGCCCCAGATGATGCGCGACGTGACGACCGGGAGAAGCAGGCGGCGGGCCTGCCAGGCCGAGTACAAGCCGGCGGCGAGGACAATGGGCGCGATGATAAAGGGGACGGGGGACATGGGCTTGTAGATTTCAAACTGGGCGGGGGTCGTCTGGCGGACCCACATGTGCAGGTTTCCGATGCCGAGGCCGCTGCGGGTTAGCTAGCTTGTTAAGAGTCGCCTGTGAGCTAGTGATTCAACCCTTCCCCAGATAGTTGAGTGACGCATTCCTAGCTGGAGGCCGCGGACTCGGACTCGGACTCGGACTCGTTCCGGTTCCACTCACGCGCGGTTCAGGTCAAAGTTCTGTATGGCCTTGTCGCCCGTCTGCTTCCTGGGCCCAACGGTCGGGGGGTAGTAGTACAGCGTCGGCGCGCTCTGGAGGCCGAGGCGCTGGAAGACGGCCTGGCCGTCCTGGAAGTCGAGCTGCGCGAAAAAGTGCTGGTCGCGCTTCTCCTTTGGCACGCGACGCCAGCTCGCGGCGACAGACTGGAACACGGGCTGGAACTCGTGGCACGGCGTGCACTTGTACTGCGCGGGGAGCGCGGTGAGAATGACCGTCACGCCATAGTCGCGCTCGGCGCCGAGGAGCTCGTCAAAGCTGGCCGTGTCGAGGGTGATGATGCCGTCGCTGGACTTTGCGGCCTCAGCGGCCCAGTCCGCGGCGGTCAGCGCGGACGCAAGGGTGGTGGTGGCGCTAGCAGCCGCGGCCAGCAGGCCAAAGAGGGAGAGGCGCATCGGGGCGGGGAAGGGGGAGGGTCGGTTGGAAAGGAGTGAATGGGGAACAGTGCCAGAGGGTGAGATGTTGTGGGTCAGTGTGGTTGTTGATGGCGAGGCCGGTGACGACAGTCGCGAGCTCATGTCGCGTTGGCGCGACGGAACCAAATCCCACCCGGCCTCCACCGCAGTCCCACTTTGGCCTGGCCTGCGTATACTCTCCAGTGTGGCAGCTTGTCATGAATGCTCTGATGCGCGCCGATGCATACGCAGTATGCCTAGTGTATAGCGCTACAGCTCGTGCTGTATACATGATGCCGTCGATATAGTGATTCTACCAGAGTGATGCTGTACAAACTCTCTGTCCTCCACAACTCGTCGCCCCATCGCACGTCCCACTGCTCCATCTGTCCTACAAGATGGTCCTAGATTATGGCTACTGTCCCACTAAGCGCTGGCCGCCACCTCCTTCTTCACGTCCTTGTTCTTCCGTCCGCGGCCATGCTCGTGGACGAGCATGTGGCGCTTGAGCTGGTCGGGGCGCGAGAACGCGCGCCCGCAGTCGGGGTGCGAGCACACAAACGGCCGCTCGCCCGTGTGGGTGCGGATATGCTTCGTAAGGTTGCTCGCCTCGACAAACCCTTTACCGCAGTATGAGCACACGAACGGCTTGTCGCCATTGTGCGTGCGCTTGTGAATCGTGAGACTCGACGAGATGGCAAACGCTTTACCACATCCCGGGAAATCACACACGTACGGCTTGTCGTCCGAGTGGCGGCGCAGGTGCGCGGCCAGCGGCGCCGCCTCGCTAAAGCTCTGCCCGCAGACGTGGCACACAAAGGGTCGGTGACCCGTGTGGCTCTGCAGGTGCCGCAGCACCTTTTGGCGCGAGCGGAAGAGACGGCCCTCGGGGCCACCGCAGCCGTCCCAGAGACACCTGTATTTGTCCCTGCCCCGCCCGACGTGCTCCTCGCTCAGGTGCTCCATCAGATCACCCGTAGTTGCAAACGGCTCTTCGTGGGTACAGCCGGGCCACATGCAGATCAGCGCATGCGCCTCACCCGATGGAGTCGGCGACGGAGACGGCGGAAACTTGACGTGGTGGTGGTGACCAAGCGGGCGGCGGGGGTGGCCGTGCTCATGCTTGTGCGAGTGTGCGTGCGGATGAGAAATGTTGTTGTTGTTACTGAGAGCAGGAACAGTGTTGTTGCGCGCCATGGACGCAGGACGCGAGTACGGCTTGGGCCGCGGAGTGTGCGAGTGCGGATGCGCATGCGCGTGGCCGTGGGGATGCGTGTGCTCGTGACCGTCATGTACATGCACGTGGTCGTGCGCGGAGTGGCCCGGGTGGCCCGGGTGGTCGTGGCCATGGCTGTGGTCGTGGCCATGGCTGTGGTCGTGGCCATGGCTGTGGTCGTGGGTATGGGAATGATCGTGGCCAGGGTACTGGTGAGTCACCTGTTGTTGTTGCTGGGCAACAGGGTCCAGGAGCATAGGGACCACGCCAAGGTGCTCCTCGAGCAGGTGGCGGAGCATCGTCTGCGGTGACAGCGGCTCCCCAGCCTCGTTGCGGCGCGAGTGCGGGTGGGCGTGCATTGTATGATTGTGATGCGCGAAATGGTCGTGAGCCGCGTGGTTGTGGTCGGGCGCTTGGGTTTGGGCAAGCACGCCCAGTGCGTCAAGGGGCAAGCAGTCATCCCAAAGACACGACAACAGGTCGCCCTGCTGCTGCTGGCTCGAGGTGTTGAGCACACTTCCGTCAAAGTTCATGGGAATCAGCGGCGTCTGTGGCGTCTGGACCACAGACATGGAGTGGGAGGCGGGCGTCTGTAGGGGCGTGTTCTGCGCTGGGGTCGACGCAGGGGCAGCATCAAAGGCACCTGCACCGAGATGATCAGCAGCGAGATGGGCCAGCAGCTGTGGCATGCTGTCAAAGGTGCGGTGGCAGTTCTGCCAGTGGCAGACGTTGAGGGCGGCCGGGGGTGGGGGGGCGACGACCGGCGGCGCGGGCTGAGGCGCTGCAGCGATGAGCTGCCCGGCGAGCGCCGCAGACAGCAGGTCGACATATGGGGGAGTTGGCAACGGAGTCGTAGATGAGGCGCCCGTAGCGGTCGCTATTCCAGACGTCGATGCAGTCGACGTCGACAGCAACAGCCCCGGCGGCAGGCCATCCGGCTCGGTACACACATTTGCGCAGCATTCCAACTGGTGGTGTTGTTAGTCACCGCGTTACTTGCTTGGGTTTCCTGGGTTTCCAGTTGGTTCCCAGGCAGAGCTTGCTCGGATACTTACATATTCCTCAATCGTGCAGCCCTGGACACACCATTCGGGTTCGCATTCTGGATCGTCGCAGCACTCGGCCTCGCAGCCGTCGTCGCAGGTGGGGTCAAAGCACGCCTCGGACGAGGATCCATGGCAGTGCGTGTCTTGGCATATCTCTGGCTCGCCGGCTGCAGCTCGTGCGCTAGCCGCCTTGCTGCAGTCTGCAGCGCAGTGCTCGTCCAAGCAGCAGTACGTCTCAAACGGGCAAGGGGACGGGCACTTTGTTGTTGCGGGGTTCTGGGAGGCGGAGACCGAGAGGGATGAGGGGGCGGAGGAGACGGATGTCGCCGAGCGCGCGGCGGTGGAGGAGGCAGCTGAACGCGCGACGGTAGAGGAGGCCGAGTCCGAGACAGTCGCATCAGCCATCAGGACGTCCTGGGACACAGACGAGGACGAGCCGTGGTCATTGTCGCAGCACACGAGCGCGCGCCAGTGTTTTGGCGGCGATGCGGCTGTCATTGTTGAGTGTGCGCTGAGCGGGAGCGCTCGGGGAAGAGATGGTCGAGACTGGCCGTCAAGTTTTAGTGGGTAGTCGATGTGTTTACTGCTCTGGGGCGCGGGTGCAAGCTGGGAGGGATGTGAGTGGCAGTGGACTCGCAGGCGCCATTCGCATCGGGTGGAGGGTGTGGGGTGTGGGGTGGTCAAGTGGGTCCTGCCGTCGGCGTCGGTGTCGGTGTCGGCGTTGGTGTCGGTGTTGTCGGCCTGTTCGGAGATTCGGCGAGAAGGAGAGAGAGAGAGTAAGAGAGAGAGAGAGAGAGAGAGGAGTGGAGAGAGGGGGAGAGAGAGAGAGAGAGAGAGACCGGAGAGGTAGAATGCTGCTGCAAGTGGGTGTTGCAGAGAATGGCGACATTGAGGACTTTGCGGTCACGCTAACCCATTACACTGTAGACAGCCACGTGGCTCTTACAGTGGCAGCGCGCTGCTGTATACGCGCTGCTTACATACACACTGTGCAAAGCCTGTTCGAGAGACGTCTCTCTATGCCCCCTCCCCTCGCCATGCATATGTCAGTGCTCGATGCGTCTTTCCACGAGCTCACCATCACACACGTAGAGGACAACAGGTCAGGCATCGGATCTGAGCGCTATCTCCCACCACTCAGGACACAGACGCCCCCATCAGTTGCCCGCCTATCTGCTCCGCCCCGTTACCGTCCAGCGGACCCCCCAGGACTGCCATCCAGGCCCACTGCGGCAACCTCACGGGGGGGGGGGGGCACCCGGTTCACAGTGAATGCATGGCGCACTGGTCTTCACTTGCTAACTTTCTACTCCAGATGCATATCGGCGTCTAGATTTCTGCATCCGACTCGTGAAAAGCAAGATCCCGCACGTACGGACCACCGGCCCGGCCGCCCGGTCAAAACCCAATTGCCGCTCTTTGCCGGCCCCCGCCTCCACCATCCACATCCACCCAGCTAGCTATATCTACCGCAAGACCCCCCCCCCCCCACCTTTCTCATTCTAACAGCTCTAGACTAATACACTCACACACGCGCTCACAATGTCCACCACCCCAAAGGTCATCCTCATCACCGGCGCGTCCGGCGGAATCGGACGCTCCTGCGCCATTGCGCTCTCGAACGCGTACCCCTTTGCGGGTGAGCCCGATCGCGAGCTCGTCCTCGTCCTCTCTGGCCGCAGGGAGGCGGAGCTCAAGGCCACCGCAGAGCAGTGCCGTGCTGGCACCAAGATCGAGATCTGCACCGGAGACGTCAGCAACGAGGACGACGTGAAGCGCATGTTCGACACTGTGCAGGACAAGTACGGCCGCTTGGACGTGCTCTTCAACGTGAGTCTGCCATTCGGCTGGGTACCAGGGTATTGTTCTTACCCAGCTCAAATGCCCCAGAGCTTCCAAGCTGACTTCAGAATGCCGGCATCAACACGCTCAACGCCATCCCCCTCGAGGAGTGCGACATGGCAACGTTCCGCCAGATCCTCGACGTGAACGTTGTCGCCGCCGTCCTTGTAAGCTCAAGGTCGTTGCCATCGTAGCTGACACCAGTGCACTGCCGCTGCCATTCGCCTCATGAAGATGCAGTCTCCCCGCGGCGGCCGCATTATCAACAACGGTTCCATCTCCTCCTCTGCGCCCCGCCCCAACTCGACGGCCTACACCGTCTCGAAGCACGCCATTCTGGGCCTGACCCGCAGCACGTCGCTCGACGGCCGCCAATACGGCATCACCTGCACGCAGCTCGACATTGGCAACGCGGCAACAGATATGGGCAACCACGCGTCGGCGGGCTGCGCGCAGGCTGACGGCAGCACGCGCGCCGAGCCCATGATGAGCGTCGACAATGTCGCCAAGACTGTGGTATTTGTGAGCCAGCTGCCGGCCGAGGCGGACGTGCTCCGTCTCGAGATTATGTGAGTTGGCCTCTGTCCAGCAGAACTAACGCCAGCGCCTCGGGCATGCCATTCGTCGGTCGCGGATAGTGCCCCATCAGGAAGAGAGTGTAAAGAGAGTAAAGAGTATTCATTGTCCTTTGAACTAGTACTTGTCGTTGATGTTTTTCATGACATTGGTTTGATCTCCCACTCGGTATTTACAGTTACAATTCCAACTCACGCGTCGCTGCATCAATCCTCGACTCTAGGCCCAGAACTTTGCGCCGTGGAGCCACTTGCTGACCTTGCTCTCCTTCTTGTACCCCGCGTGCTCGTCGTAGTCGTACTCGTGTCGGCGCGCCTCGTCGGGGTGCCCGCGCATCGCCTCGCGCATCTGGTGCCGTGTGTGCGCGAGGCTCACGTTTGCACGCGCAAACAGCGTCGGCGACCGGGGCCGGTCCGGGTCTTCGGGATTCGCAATCGAGTGCGCGATCGTAGTGTGCTTCTGGCGCCCGCCACCTGCGGTACGTCCGGCAGCCGAGCGCCCGCTCGCGGACCGCGCCCCGACCGACCGCGCGGAGCGCGTGGTCGACGTGGACGTCCGCGGCGACGCGGGCGTAGAGGGCGACAGCGGGTGCGCGGACGTCACCGTCACGGACGCGGGCGGCTCGTGGTACCGGACGCCCGAGACGGTGGACGCGCGGCGCGACGAGCCGCCAAAGACGGCCTCGACCTCGGCGGTCGCGTCGGCGGCCTTGCGCTCGGCCGTGAGCGCGTCGGACGACAGGCGGTGCCCGGGGCCACCGGCGGCGGGGCCGACGGGCGCGGCGTGCAGAACGGGCTTGCGCGCCTCGGGCTCGGCCGCCGACGACTTCCAGCGGCGGACTTCCTGCTGCATTGTGGGAGAGGGGTGTGTGGCTAGTGGAGCGGAGAGGTGTGGCGGTGTGGTGGAGTAGGTGCTCCAGACTCGTCAAAGCAGAGATACCGTGGGGTGGCAAAGGTTCGTGCTGTTCTTGCTGCTACTGTTGCTGGTGGTGTTGTTGCTGGTACTGGGTAGCGTTCTGCGGGGAGTGGCGTGAACGAGTGGTGATGAATCCAAGAGAGCGACTCCAACTCGGCACTCGCCATTATATCCCTCTGGCCAAGGTTGCAATAGTCATTATCCAGAGGACGACGAGACGCCACCCGCCGCCTGCAGCCAGCACCTGCACATGCACCCCAGCTCGCGCTCCGCTCGCCCGCCCGCTCCAGCGCCGTCGTCATGTCACTTTCCCGTATACCCCTCAGTGCGCTCGATCGCCGATCGCGAATGGGGTGACACACGCCGACGCGCCGGCTGCAGTACGTCCGCCGCATACAGCACCGAGCATGCAGCCCTGCCACCTCTGCTATCTCGACAGTCCCTTCGGAAGTCTCGCCGCCCTACCGCCAGTCTCAGGCCTCTGTGACAGCACATCTAGAGGATAGAGGACGAGGTCGCAGCGGTGGACTGGAGCACACGGCAGAATGGCCTCGGACCTGCACTCCACCGATCGGTGACGTCGGCAGGAGCAGCGCCATGTCATGCCGTGCCGGCACCCGCGGCGTGATCATGATTGGACTCCATACAGTGCAACCGTGGAGCTGAGCTGGAGCGGAGCTTCGTGTGCGCGGTGGAATCGAGAGCGTGGTGGTGCATAGTGGATAGCTGTGCTCTGCATGCTCTGGCTGCCACAAAAACGAGTGGCCGGGTCAAGTGGCGGCGAGATACGCGTCCACTGGGTGCACGATCGCGATTGCGATTGCGCGATCTGCTCGCCTGTATCTATCTTTCTGATTGACTTTTCTATTTTCGTTGCTTTTGGGATGGTCTCGGATCTGCTGTGCTGTGCTTGCTCTGCTTGCTCTGCGTGGCTCTTGATCAAGTCGCCGGTTATCAGGCTGCTCGTATCGTGGAGCGCCCAGAGTCTGGGAGAGCCGTGGAGAGACTGTAATTGAATCGTATGAAAGGTCGTTCTTTGTCTTGGCAGTGGGCACAATCTGCCGTTCATTACTCATGCCTGCAATTATCCAAGCTTCCTCTCCACAGGTGACAGGCATTGCAAGCCGCACTTATGGTGTGCATCGGGCGTATCGGGCGCATCGCTGTCGCTGCGGGGTGTACAAGGGAGCAGTATCAATATCACCGCTGAGAGAGGCCACTCTCCCTGCGGCGATTGCCACACTTACCTCGGACAGCCTCGGAGTGGGAACCGTGCGGCATTTGGTCCCTGTTATCCAATCGTGTGGGGCGTTCTCTGGGTCTCTGCATGCTGCATGCACTGCAAGCACTCTGCCAAGCTCGCGGTCGAGCAGTTTGAGGCCGCATCCACAGAGAGCCCCCGAAACTCCCCAGCCGAAAAATGGAGCAGGCGCAGTGCAGTGGCTGGCAGGCGGCCCACGTATCTCGCCCGCGGCCCGGTCCATGCAGCACGCTGCGTCCTCGGGACAGGACAAGCATGTGCGCTGGCCGGCACTTTGGCCCACGACGAGGCTGCATGCATGTGCTGCATACGGTCCGGAGGCGGGCTTCGTGCACGACTACGGCTGGCCCAGGCGTCGGGCGGGTCCAGACGGTGTCCATGGCACAGCCACACTACTTGGACGATATAAATGAAATCTTCTGGATAATGAGGTTATTGCACGCACCCCGAAACGGGAAAAGTGTGCGACATTTTTCTCCATTGCGCCATCGCGTGCAGCGCGTGCAGCTGCAGCGGCAGCGCGTGCAGGGCGCATGTCAGCCGGCTTCCAGAGAGCTCCTGGCTTCACGGGGCCAAGATGGAAACCGGCCGTGTCTGGAGTTTAGCACTGACATTTGCCTTTGTATGGCTAGGTTGCGCTGTCTGTGTCGGTTGGCATGTGTTATGATGTCAGTACTGGATGCGCCGGTGCTGCGGAGGGGATGTGCCAGTTCTGGCATGCGTCGGGCGACGGAGACATCTTCAGCGCACCGGCGTGGAGCTCCGAGCACTGCGGAGGATAGGTGCGCGGGTGCAGCGTGCGGGAGGCATGGATCCAACGTGAGAGACGTCGAGAAGAGGACCGAGGGCACTGAGAGCGCACGGAGCTCGCGGAGTCTTTGAGTGTGGCTTTCTGTGAGCTGTGAGCATGGAACGCGGAACGGCCTGACGCAGCATGTGGCCGCCACGCCACACCAAAGAGCAAAGTGCGCAGTGCCTGCAAATCGCGGCAATCGTACAAGTAGTGCTCTGTGGCAATCACCCCCGTGAGTGGCAGCCAATTCCCTTTCATGCTCCGCGAGATGGTAGTGCAGTGATCGTGTATCGAATACATCAAAGGCGCCTGGACAGCGCTATTATGCCCGCGCGCGCAGGAGGGGGGAGACTAGGATGCGCGCGCTGTGGCCAGAGGCAAAAAAAGAAGCATGTATGGAGTGAAAGAAGTTATTTTAAACTGCGCTGGCCGCAGGGGCAGCGCTCGCTTCCATTCTGCTGGTGGTTAGAGGGCGGCCATGACGGCGGCCATGATGGCAGCGGCGGCGGCGGCGCCAGGGGCGCCGGCGTTGAGGGACGCGCCCGAGGTCGGCGAGGCGATGGGGGAGCCGGAGGTGGAGGCGATCGTGCCCGAGGGCATGAGGCCCTTGGAGGTGGAGGCCGAGGCCGAGGCCGACGACGAGGCGGCGGGGGTCGCCGAGGCGGAAGCGCCGGACTGAGTGCCAGAGGCGCCTACCGGCACGCTAACGGCACCGGCAGTCTCGCCGACGATGACGATGTCAGAGGGGGCGGCGGCGCCACCGGAGGGGGCAGCCGAGTCGGAGGCGGCGGCGGCGGGGGCCGAGGCCGAGGCCGAGTCAGAGGCGGCGGCGGGGGCGGCCGAGTCCGAAGCGGCGGCGGCGGTGGATGCGGAAGGGGCGGCCGAGTCCTGGGCGTAGGCCGAAGCGGCGACTAGAGTCAGAAGAGCAAACAGGCAGGTGACTCACGGGCGAGGGCGAGGAGGGAGTACTTCATGGTGGTGGTGGGGATGACTGTAGAGAGTCGGAAAAAGTCCAAGGAGGTGCGAGGTGGAAGACGGTATGGATGAAGGAGGGACAACGTCGAGTGTACCAGGTTTATATATCGTGTCGGTGGTTTGCGAGGCAGAGTGTTTCTGCCAAGAGGACACTGGCGCTGTCTACACAGACACTCGACACAGAGACGACTCAACGACTGCGGAGACGACGGCGGTGGTCATAGCTTGAAGAGTTGCGTCGTGCCCCAAACGCGTAGACGTTTGAGCACCCAGTCCCAGCCGTATCACTCTGCCGAGCTCGTGGGCTCCGTGCCTGCCCTCTCCGGAAGGAAAAGCCTGCCGCTGGCTTGAGATCTCGCCTCCTTGCTCGCTTCCTTGCGCTCGTCGCACGTCGTACGCTCTGCTTACGCTCCCCATTGTCTGCAAACCCCCGATGTCCGAGGATCAGGATGCGAATGCAGAAGGCTCTCCGGAACGTTATGTGCCCCATCACGCACGATAAGCAGGGCGGCGTACAGGAGTAAGTACCAGGACAGGTATCAGCACCTGCTGCGCCGCAGTTCGCTGTGCTCTTGGCGGACCGCAACGGGTCAGTGACAGTGGATGAAGAAGCTGGGCTGGGTGGCAGCAGCTGGATCCGGCTGGACTGCTGGTCAGCCCGATCCTACTGTGCCTCCATCGTGCTGCGGGGCTCGGACGCAAACGAGAGCGGGCAGCGAGGGTGACGCCGTGAGCTGCTACGGCTGCAGCTGCAGCAACGGAGGTTCTGATTCTCTTTCTCGTCTCTCGGTTCCTCCTCAGCTCCGAGTCGAGTGCTATGACATCGGGGCATTCCTGGCTCTGCTCTGCTGTTGCGTCCCACGCCGCCTCGTTTCGTGTTCCCTCGTCCAGTGGCAACCACACCGCCAGCTCCCCGTGTATCCCTGTCTGATGGCGATGGCTGCAGCAGGCACCCCGCATCATCATGCGCAGCAAGTTCCGCAGCAAGTTTCGCTCGCCGTCATCATCATCGCCATTGAGCACCATCCTCGTCATGGCAGCGGAAGATATCTGCGAAGGGAAGAAGTGGGGAAGCGGGCAAACAAGGGCGGTGACGAGGGCGATTCTGTCTTTTCGCCCGATTCTGCAAGAGGATACGGAGGGCCATGACTGAAATAGGAAACACGAAGAGTGGGTCGCCCATGCCCATGCCCAGGCTTCTATCCGTGTGTATGTTCTCGAAGTATTGGTGCCGTACCATTCATCCATCATGCATGGTCAACAGGAGGGAGGGGGCTGACCGTGACCGAGTCGCAGGTGGCAGGCGGCAGGTGGCAGGTGGCGGAGGAGGCTGGACTTTCGGTGGAAGCCTGCGTACGTAATTGGCAGAGCCTGCCACTCGCACACCAAGCTACTGCAGCACTGTAGTAACCGCCATCGACACCCCCGTTTACGTCCCACTTGCCACTTGCAGACTGGGAGCTGCGGAGCTGCGGAGTTGTGACCAAGCGAGTGATGACCAGAACGAACGTGGGCTACAGGCCGGCTGCGCCTCGGTCGTCTGTCTGGAAACTCGCCCTGCGCTCAAGCCTCAAACTTCACCGCACTCGCTCAAGTGGGACTGTTCGGAGAGGTTCTTTGCCAGGGTAGGAAAGCTTGGCGCTAGCCGCAGTGCCGAACTGGTGCACCTCCACAACGCTGCCAAGACCACCCGATAAGCAATGCGCCGGGATGCCTCTGCAGCGGCCCGGCCCGTCGACCGCGTTTGATCCGCGCGTCTGATACAGAGGTTTCACAACTCAGGACCGTGCAGCGGCCCGGTAGCGCGGTCCGCGGCGCCATGTCCGTACCGTATGAGTCTCGTTGCCATAGAGGGAGATGCCGAAAGAGTGCGACCGTCGCGAACGGGTCTCGGATCTTCCTCCTCCTAACCCTGGTACAATCACATGCACAGGCCGGCCTGTCCGGTTCTGCCCCCATATGCACACAGCCCGTTCTTCTGCGGGGAGCAGGGGGCTTTCCGGCCGCTGCGGATCTAGTGTCAGGTCACGATCTCTGCTCTGGAGAGCCGAGCAGCGCAGAGCCCCTCAGGATCCGCAGTCGGCCAGATGTCTGTCTCATTCCTCTTCCCACGCGCCTAACCGCTGCTGTTGAGGCTCGCCAGAGTCCCGAGGCCGTCCGTACAACCTGGGCTATGAATTGCGCGCCCTGAGCCGGGTGCGCCGCCACGGCCCCGCCCTCGCAAGCCCAGCCTCCTTGTCTACCCATCGTCATTGCGGAGGCCGACTGTGCTGTGACGCACCGTGGACAGACGTTGCCGTGACCCGTTGATGATGCTCTGTGGCAGTCTGACAGACGTCAGCGCCAGCTTGCTGAGACTCGAGAGCAGTGTGCAAGTAATCGGTCGTCTCTGCCGTTGCGAGCCGCCAGCTCCTGTAGCAACCACTCGAAACGCTGGAGGAACGTCAGAAGAGCATGGCCTTGAATCGATGGCGAGTGCAGATATGGAATACCGTCTTTACTCCTGGAAACTGACGCTGGTTGATCTTCATCAGAGAGTGTTGACGGCATGCCTTCCAGAACCAGGCCGGCGAGGTCGGCGGGGGATGGGCGGAGGTCGCCAGTGGGGCGAGAGTGGAAAGGAAGATTATGGCATCGACTAAATTAATTGACGGAGTTGAGCCGAGAACAGGAAGAGACGTGATAAGAAACAGAGGAGACGAAAGGGGGAAAGAACGAAAGAGATAATCGCGTGAAGCCGAAGACGGAGTAATCAGAAGGTGTGTGGAGAGAGCGAGTGGTGTGGCTTCGTGTGGACCTGTGAGATACAGAAGAGAGCAACAGAGATGAGATTTCAAGGTCCGAGGTCCACTATCAGCTGAGATACCGTGACATTGGGGCCTCTTGGCATCGTTCGTTCGGCCTCAGTCTTGGGTCGCACAGGTTACATACGCCAGCTAGGGCATCGCCCAGCCGCGTCGCTCGGCACAGACCCGGCGATGAACCTCGGCGTGGATATGGAGGACGCACAATGGAAAGCAGCCCATGCCTCTATTGCAGCGGACAGCAAATGCCCACTGCTGTTCACGTCGAGAGCGAAGCCGGTGCCACCAGCACGGTTGCCCGCCTCGGTGAACGAGCGTCACGCCGCCACACAACTGCGAGCTGATATTAAGCCTTAGCCGTCGGATCAGCCGTTGTGCCTCAAAACATGAACATGGGCAGTCGGAGGATCGGCGGAAATGTGGCAGAATGCAGCTCAGCCTCGCCCGCTCGCCAATTCGCCCACTCGCCTCGCACCAGCCCCTCGACTTTGCCCGCCCCTCGACTTTCTCCGCACGCCCGCGGGGACCCCGGCCCCCGGGTCTGCATGCCATGAGGCAGGTGGTCTGCAGCATGCAGCATGCAGCATCAGCCTTATCGTCTCCGCCTGCGGAGGATGCCCTGGGACAGCACTTGTTCACCCCCACAGTTCATCCGTATTTGTGAGTTGGTCGGCGACTATGCTCTGACGCTCATCGCTCCACTGACGCGCACAGCGACGTTGCCCTGCTCCGCTGCCTTCCATCGCCCATCATGCAACACAACGGCAGCAGCGTGCATATGCATGTATGTATGAATGTTGCATTCTGCCTGCTGCTGCATGGTGGGCCCCACGATGACGTCCGCCGGCTGACGTCCGCTGGCTGGGCACTGGGTGCCGGCCGCTGGCGACAGGGTGCGGCGTCGACGGCCGGCGAATGGACATGCGACGGCCCTCGCCGCCCTCGCGCCCTCGTCCGGTGCGGGCCGCCCGTCCGCGTCCGCCGGCCAGTCTGCCCCTACGGCGCTACGGCCCATGTGGTGCATCGGTGGATGTGGTGGGGGGTGGATGTGGTGGGTGGTGGCTTGCTGGCTGCGGGTCCATGTCCGGGACCCGGCTCGCTGCTCGCCGGTGCCGGAACTGGACACGCGAGACACCGTGTTCTGGAGATCTGGAGATAGCTGCCGGGGGAGGTCGATAGCCGAGCGAGATACCGCCGGCATAACGAAATTTTGGGCCCATCGGAGAATGCGAGTGGCATCTGTCCATTCTCCGGTTTCGTGAAGCACTCGCGACTGAAACCCGTCGCGTGGGTGTGAGTGTGGCGCGCGAGACGGCAGTCACATCCACGCCATGCCATGTACCTGTTCCAGAGCGATCTCCTTCCACTCGGCTCGAGCTAGTCTCCTGCTCACTGACCTAGCCGCTCTCGCACGCTGCAGAATCCATGCATGATACAACGCCTCTGAACTCGTTCTCTCGTCTGTTGAAAGCGCCAAAAACTCCTCGCCCATCGCCTTTCTCACTTCTCCGGCTACGCCGCAGTCTAACCACTCTCTTCTCTACGTTATCTACGCAGCCACCGCGGGCCTGGGGCAGTCGGGCCGCCTGCCACAGCATCCGCGCGGTACCGCTGGACGGAAGACACGAACCTCCATGTGCTGGAGTCCTCGTCGTCCTATCCTTTTAGTAGTGTGGATGTGGGAACTTAGAAGACAAGGTCCATGGCCTTGATGGAGAGCTCGACACCGACAAAGGTGGCGGCGTTGGCGGGGAAGGCACGGGCCATGGCGGGGGCGAAGCCCTTGAAGAGAGCACCCATGCCGTCCTTGGCAACGAGCTGCTTGGCGCAGTCAGCAAAGCCCTTGTAGGTGCCGGCGGGGGCGGCCTGGAGGCGCGACTTGATGACGTCGGGGGGAATGGCGAGGGACCACATGGCGACACCGGCCATACCACCGGCGAACATGACAGCGGGGAGCGAGAGGGGGGGAGCAGTCTCCTCGCCAGTAACGGGGTCGCGGACAGCAGGGCCAGAGAGCTTGGTCTTGACGACCTCGTAGGTAGCAAAGTAAACAGCAGAGCCGGGACCGTCACGGGCAAGAGTAGCACCAGTGCCGCGGAAGATGGACTTGAGACCACCCTCGGCGTAGAGCTTGCGGACAACGTCGACGGGGCCGGTGTAGGCGGGCTTGCCGCCCTGGCCCTGGACCTGGAGAAGGACCTTGACACGCTCGGCGGGGGCGGCGACAAAGGTGGCGGGGATAGCAGAGATGAAACCAGCGGCCGCGAGCTCGCCGGTGGAGAGCTTGGGCGAGGTGCGGTTGGGAGTGGCGGCGTAGACGAGGCGCTTGCCCATGTCGTAACCCTGTGAGGTGTTAGCAAGCATGTCCGCTGGGGGTCCGTCGGCGGGTCGGGCGAGATGGGCGATGGGCATCGACATGTCATTGACATGGTCCGCCTCCACTCGCCTCCACCTCCGACGGCAAAAGGCTGGAGATCCGATAGCAGGGAGATTAGCCAACACTGGCTGGGCGGGAACAACCCAAGTCCGACCGGAGTCCAATCGGAGACCAGTAGACGGAGTGTATTTCCACACAGTACAGCGAGCGGCTGTTCTCTGCCCACCGGGCCCCCGCCGGGGCACCTACCCAGAAGGAGATTGCGAAGATGGGAGTGACACCGAGAAGAGGCGGGGAAATGCCGCGGTACATGCTGCCGAAGTCAGTATGGTTTCTGTGCGCCTTCCACCAGCCAGGGAAAAAATCGATCAAGCAAGGGATAGACGAGCTCTGACGCGCATAAACTCTGAACGGGCGAGTGAGATTGCGGGCAGAGCAGGCTGTATGACTTGCTCGGCGCGTGACTGGAGGGGGAGATGGAGGCTGCTGCAGCGAGCGACAGACTCACCCGCGGAGGCCATCACGGGCAATGGTCTTCTTGACGACGTCGACGGCGCCAGTGTAGGTGCCGGGGGGAGCGGTCTGCATACGGGTCTTTGTGAGGTCGAAGGGGTGGCCGACGAGAACGGCGCAGACACCACCAAAGCCGCCGGAGAGGAACGACTTGATGGGGTTGACGGTCTGCTTCTCGACCTTCTCCTCGTGGACGACGGCGATGTCGACGTTGGCCTGGTCGGACATTGTGGTGATGGGGGGGAGGGGAGGCAACGAGATGGAAGAGAGGAGAGGAGTTGCTTGAGGGGAGAAAGAAAGAAAAGGCAAAGCGAGAGGGCGGCTGATAAAAAGAAGTGGGCCGGGGGAGGGGGGGGGGGRCCTCCGCCGTCGGACTCGAGCCAGGAGGGAGGTGGTCGCCGGTCGCCAAAGCCAGATTGCCAGCGAGCACGCGTTTCCCGTTTTCCGGCCCAGGAGCCGATATTTGATTCCGTGTTTGAGATGTGGTTGGCTGCTCGGCTAAAGAGCAATGCCGGTGAAAGGCAAGGAATGGGGGGTGGGGTTTAAGGGGGGAGCCTGAACCACGTGTTGTTATGTAATATATATTGTTAGCTATTATGTAATGCCCGCCTCTCCTTCTCTCTTATGTAATGGCCTGCCTGTTGCGTCACGGACAGTGGAGAATGGTGTCAATCATGGTCAGACCTCGGAGCCCAGACATCCCGGGTCTCTGTTATCATTCCATCACAACAGCTCGTCTCGCCACCACTCACTCACTCACCCCCCCCCCCCCCCCCCCCCCCCCCCCACCCCCCACCCCCCCCCCCCCCCCCCCCCCCCCCCCCCCCCCCMCCCCCCCCCC
>PQXP01000452.1:0-20226 GCA_002973495.1 Apiotrichum akiyoshidainum
CCACGATGTGTTCGGGGAGGCTTGAGAAAACACAGCGCAGACAGCTGCTCTTCCGTCTCAAGCAATCCTACATTCATTGGTACAATGGATTATCTTCTATGGCTGCTTCCTTCCTCTCTACACTCCTCTGAGCGGGCGGCTTACTCGGAGGTGCCGAACTGGACACCCTGGGCAAAGGCCATCTTGGAGCCGTAGTTGACGGTGGCAGCCGACCAGCGGACGTACTGCTTCCAGGCGTCACCACCAGACTCGCGGCCCCAGCCGGTCGACTTGTTGCCGCCAAAGGCAGCGCCGATCTCGGCACCCGAGGTACCGACGTTGATGTTGACGATACCGCAGTCGGAGCCCTCGGGGCCCATCCACTTGCCCATCGACTGGAGGTTCTTGGTGAAGAGCGACGACGAGGACGACCACCACCACCACCATCATGAGATCGCAAGATCCCAACGATAATGAACAAGAAGACGAAGGCATCTTGCCCTACTTTGACGACGGCAACTCGGAGGTCCTGGAGCCACTCTGCGACTTTCCACGCTCAGACTGGTCCTTGACCCCAGGCGGCTTTCCGCACTGGGTTCACCCTGCGTATAACGGTCGCGCTCTCGATGAAAAGGTTCTCTGGGCTTCGGCGCGCGCAAGCCGTCTTTGGGCCCGTTGGATGGACAAAGCAAAGCAAGGCCAGCCAGTTCAGTTTGGTCCCTTTGACCCCAAGACTACTCTCGTGCTCGGTGTCTTTGACATGGTCGTCCAGTTGTGAGTGCCTCCCACCAGATACTTTTCGCTAACTGCCATCAGTGACGACTTCCTGACCAAAGATCGCGATGCACACCGTGAACACATTACTCCCGAACACTGGCAAAAGACCACAAGCAGCCTCATGGATTCCTGCTTCGAATTTGTAGGTTGCAACAAAGGAGAGCCAGTCATTGTTTAGGCATACGACGAGCTCAATCCCCTCTTCCCCAAAGAAGACTGGTGTCAGCAAGAGGTCCGCCCGGATGTTGTCACTTTTTGTCGCCAGGCCCTCGATTTTAACCACCTTATGCTGGGAGGGCCTCGCTCCCCGTTCCCTCCCGGCTGGAGCGAGGACATGCTTCGGCCTTACTTTCCTACTCTGGAAGAGCTTCCTCCCACCGAGATGACGCCAGCTGCGTGGCCAGAAGAATCACGCGACGACCCCGAGCTGGCCGAGGCACTCGCCCCCTTCTGGCTCACTGCCGATGGCAAGCGGTGTGAACCTCCCACCCCCGAACAGATCAAAACCTACGAAGCGTGGTACGCCGAGAATATGCCTGGCCTCTTCGATGTGAAGCAACCATCTCCAGCCGCTGCTCCGTCGCTGTCCTCGGCATCAACCCCATTCCCATCTACCAAGCTCATGACCCCCGTGATGCCGCCCGACGAGAATGAGGGGTGGGACACGGTTGGCCGCGGAGGCAAAGTCCTCAAGAAGCATAACACCAAATCCCAGTCCCAGCTCCAACCCCCGCCTCCGCCCCAGCAGCCCAAGTTCAAGCCCAAACCCAAGCCCAAGTCCAAATCCAAAAAGTAGTTACCGAGAAGCCGGTCCTGATCCCGTTGTGTATCTCCCGCGTTGTGTAGTTGTAGTTATAGTTTATCGTTGTGTGCGTCTCTCGCGTTGTGTATTTAGTAGTCCAGCTCGTCCTATGCCAAGCACTCGTCTGACTAGCCCGAGGGGGTACTTGAAGCCCCCCACTCAGATGATCAAGTGCAGGATACTCACACTCTTTCGCAGCTTCATCGCCTCTTCGTCGGGCCTCTTATCACTTATCTATAGCAGTGGCAGAGGCACGAGTAAGGGGTGGTGCCCCGGTGGCATTGCCCGCACTGGCAATCTGGACTGCGGTGACTTTGTGGCCGCAGTCGGTGGCAGAACGCCGAGGCTCGGGGTCGAGAAACCTTGTTCGCTGACATTATCGCCATCACGTCAGCTCAAACCCACCCCACCCTGTCCTATCTGATTTCGACCCCCCCCGCCCGAGGCTGACTGTTCGCTGGGCTTGCGGCGATTCTGGTGGCCGCGATTTTGCCGCACCTGGCGAAATGTAAACAAACCTTGTTGGCTCTATGCTGGCCCGCCGATACCTGAGTCTAGGGAAAAAATCTGACCTCGAGGCCAAGCCGCCGCGGCCAACACTGCAGATAGCTCGGTCGTCGAGCCCGAGCTCCTTTATTGCTGACACAAGCTCGGCGGCGCCACATCAATGACCTAATACGCGGTCCAGTGGCAAAAAGTTTTCTGGATAGCCTATGCTGGGCTGCAATTGCCTATCGTTCAGTGCGCCGGTCTCAGTCCACAGGATACATCAGGGTAGCGAGAGAGGAGTGGGCCAGACTGGTTGTCGTTGCTGCCTCTGTTGCTCCTGTATGCCTGTGTCAGTGTCCCGGTGTCAGCGACTGTCCCACACCGAAGCCGAGGCAGGCCGAGGACCGGGCTTATGCAGCTCGCCATCAACACTGCCTGGCCGACTCGATGTGAGAAGCCGAAGCCTCTCGGCACAGGGACACCCCTATGCATCAGGGATAATGCATTTCTATATTATTGCTCCACTGGTTAGTCTCGAGTCTGTCATCCCCCAACCGTCCGCTCCACCTCTGTACCCAGCCGGCCGCACGACACGGCCCCACTGCTGCGCCGCCACCACACCGAGCCTGCTGCCCGTGCCCGACCCAGCCTGCCTGCGGGCTTGAAACTCGTCAACTTTGTATCTCTTTCGTCAACTTTGGCATCTCTTTCATCACCTTCTCATTCACTTTTTTCCTCCAGCGTGCCGGCTCAACCATGACCGCCCCCTCGGAGCAGATCGCTGTCTCGAGCGATGCCTCCTCCACCGCCCTCGGCGCTACCCCCGCCGTCAGCGTCAAGAGCGAGGCTCAGTTTGACTGGACCTTTGCGCAGCAGTTGAAGGTACGACATACTGATGAGCTCATGTACTCACCCACAGATCGATCAGAAGGCTCGCCAGGAGCGCGGCCTCCCCGGAAAGCGCCATCTCTCGCTTATCTGGGATCACCTGTCTATTCGCGGCGTTGGTGGCGCCGACGATGTCGTTTTCGCCCCCGACCTTGGATCGCTCTTCATGCCGTGGTCCGTTGCCGCGCAGAAGAAGCGCGTCGAGGAGTACGCCAAGGCGCTCCGCGAAAAGGAGGGCACCACCGACGACGACACGATGCACTGGGTCCCAGGCATGCCCACTCCCAAGAAGGGCGAGCCCGGTCTCCGCAAGGGCGAGCGCTACCTTCTCAAGGACTTCAACGGCTGCCTCAAGCCTGGAGAGATGATGCTTGTTGTTGGCCGTCCTGGATCCGGATGCACGACTCTGCTCAAGGCCCTTGCGGGTCTCACCGACTCGTACGCCGGCAAGGACGGTGCCGTCTACTACGGTGCCCTCCAGGCCGGCTCCAAGGCGATGCGCCCCCTCGCCGCCGACGTCTCGTTCAACTCGGAGGAGGACCTCCACGACCCCAACCTCCAGGTCGGCAAGACCATGGACTTTGCTCTCCGCACTCAGACGCCCGCGGACACGGCCCGCCCTCTTGGCGCCGACGGCAAGGCCCTCACCCCCACGCAGTGGCAGGACAAGACCAAGAGCGACCTCCTCCGCGCATTCGGCATTGCCCACACCGAGACCACCAAGGTCGGCGACCAGTACATCCGTGGTGTCTCTGGTGGCGAGCGCAAGCGTGTGTCGCTTGCCGAGGTCCTCACCACGGGTGCCCAGATCCAGTGCTGGGACAATGCCACCCGCGGTCTCGACGCCTCGACTGCCCTGGGCTTTGCAAAGAACTGCCGCACGCTCTGTGACGTCGACAACCGCATCAACGTCGTGTCGCTCTACCAGGCCGGTAACGGTATCTACGACCAGTTTGACAAGGTCTGCGTGATTGCCGAGGGCCGTGTGCTCTTCTATGGTCCTCGCGCCGAGGCCCGCCCGTACTTTGAGAAGCTCGGCTTTGTGCACATGGACGGCGCCAACACTGCCGACTACCTCACTGCCGTCACTGCGCTCAACGAGCGCCAGGTTGTCGAGGGCATGGAGGACACTGTCCCCACCACTGCTGCCGAGTTTGCCGAGATTTACCAGAACTCGGAGATTGCTGCCCGCATGCGCGCCGAGGTCCAGGCGATGATCTCGGACCGCGCCGCCCGTGAGGCTGAGACCACCGAGGCCAAGGAGTACGCCCACCTGACAAAGTCCAAGTGGGCCGTCAAGTCGCTGCCCCAGCGCTCGTCGTTTGGCGCCCAGCTCCGCGCCGCTGTTATCAAGGACGCCCAGCAGCGCTGGGCTGACCAGTGGTCGCTCTGGGCGCGCCAGGCGACGTCGCTCATCCAGGCTTTCATCAACGGTTCCGTCTACTACAACATTCCCGACACCACCAACGGTCTCTTCCTCCGTGGCGGCGTGCTCTTCATGACTGTTCTCTTCCCGATTATTCTTTCTTTCGCCGACGTCGCCTCGGCCTTTGTTGGCCGCAACGTCCTCGCCAAGCACAAGTCGTACTCGATGTACCGCCCCTCGGTCCTCCTGCTTGCGCAGAGCATCGTCGACGCGCCCATCTTCCTGGTCCAGATTGTCATCTACACCATTGTTACCTACTTTATGGCCGGCCTGCAGGCCAAGGCCGGTCTCTACTTTATCCAGTTCCTGTTTGTCTGGCTCGTCTCTCTCTCGTTTACCACGCTCTTCCGCACCATCGGATACTCGTTCGACCTCTACAACGACGCGTCCAAGGTGTCGGGCACAATCTTCACCCTCTTTGTCTACTATGGCGGTTTCGTCATTGTGAGTTTGCACAAGCATGGTCTGCCGCTGACAACAGTACACTCCCTCCATGCACCCGTGGTTCTCGTGGATCCGCTGGCTGAACCCCGTCTACTACGGCCTCGAGGCTATCATGTCGGGCGAGATGGACGGTCTCCAGCTTCAGTGTGCGCCGCCCCAGCTCGCCCCCTACGGTCCCGGCTACGCTGGCCAGCCTGCTGGCTGCGCCATTGCCGGCGCCGAGAAGGGCAACACCATCCTCCAGGGCACAAAGTGGATGCACATCGCGCTCCGCTTCTACCGCGAGCACGTCTGGCGCAACTTTGGTATCATCATTGCCCTCTGGGTCGGCTTTATGGCTCTCGGCATGTTCATGCTCGAGAAGATTCCTGCTGCTGGTTCCAACGCCGGTGTCACCCTCTACAAGCGCGGTGGCGGCGGCGCGTTCATGCCCCGCGACGAGGAGGACGCCCAGGGTGCCCCCACTTCTGAGAAGCCCCAGTACACTGGCTCGGCCGGCGCTGCTATCCGCAAGATGACCTCCCACGGCACGCACGTCTCCCGCGATGAGCGCCTCCGCCGCCAGCGCACCCGCGAGGACCTCGAGCAGCGCATCTCGCGCCAGATCACCCGCGGCGTCCACGGCACCACGTTCACCTGGAAGGACCTCAGCTACACTGTCAAGGCCGACGGCAAGGACAAGCTCCTGCTCGACAAGGTTTCCGGTTTCTGCAAGGCTGGCACTATTACTGCGCTCATGGGCTCCTCGGGTGCCGGAAAGACTACCCTGATGGACGTTCTTGCCGCGCGCAAGTCCGAGGGCGAGATTCGCGGCGAGGTCCTCCTCAACGGCCAGGCCCTCCCTATTTCGTTCCAGCGTACCACCGGCTACTGCGAGCAGCTTGACGTCCACCTCCCGCAGTCCACCGTCCGCGAGGCGCTCGAGTTCTCCGCCCTCCTCCGCCAGCCCCGCTCCATCCCCGACCCCGAGAAGCTCGAGTACGTCGACACTATCATTGACCTCCTCGAGCTCCGTGACATTGAGGACGCTATTATCGGTGTTCCCGGTGCCGGTCTCGGTGTCGAGCAGCGCAAGCGTCTCACCATCGGTGTCGAGCTCGTCTCCAAGCCCTCGCTTCTGTTCCTGGACGAGCCCACTTCCGGTCTCGACGGCCAGTCGTCGTTCATGATCGTCTCGTTCCTCCGCAAGCTCGCCGCCACCGGCCAGTCTATTCTCTGCACTATCCACCAGCCCTCCGCCGCCTTGTTCGCCGGTTTCGACCAGCTTCTCCTTCTCAAGGCCGGCGGTAAGACCGTCTACTTTGGATCTATCGAGGAGATGCCCGACTACTTTAGGGGCCAGGGCATCGACTGGCCTGCCGACGAGAACCCCGCCGAGTACATGATCGACGTCGTCTCTGGCGACAAGTCGCGCGGCCGCGACTGGTCCGAGGTGTGGCTCGCCTCGGACGCGCGCCAGAAGATGCTCGTCGACCTCGAGACTGTCAAGAAGGAGGCCGAGGCCGAGGCCTTCCACAGCGAGGAGGACACGCACGAGTTTGCCGCCACCACCGCCACCCAGCTCCGTCTCGTCACCAAGCGCGCCACCGTCCAGCTCTACCGCGACGTCGAGTACGTCATCAACAAGTGCATGCTCCACATTGCCACGGGCCTCATCACCGGTTTCTCCTACTGGAAGATCGGAAACGCGTACGCCGACCTCCAGAACCGCATGTTCACCATCTTCAACTTTGTCTTTGTGGCTCCCGGTACGTTTTGACAGAAGACATGCTCCGTCGTTATTTCTACTTTACATCGCTGACCCTCCAGGCGTTATTGTCCAGACCCAGCCCAAGTTTATCGCCAACCGCGACATTTTCGAGGCGCGTGAGAAGAAGGCAAAGTTCTACTCGTGGCAGGTCTTCTGCTTTGGTGAGATTGCCGCCGAGGTCCCCTACCTCCTCATCTGCGCGTTCCTCTTCTGGGCCACCTGGTACCCCACTGCGGGCCTCGACATGTCGCCTGGCGCTGCCGGCCCCGTTTACCTCCAGATGACTCTGTACGAGTTCCTCTACACAGGTATGGGTCAGTTTATTGCCGCCTACGCCCCCAACCCCGTGTTCGCCGCCATGGTCCTCCCCCTCTTCATCTCGGTCCTTACCACGTTTGCCGGTGTCATGATTCCCTACATGGCCATTACTCCCTTCTGGCGCTACTGGCTCTACTACCTCAACCCCTTCAACTACCTCATGCAGGGCCTCCTCACCTTCCCGCTCTGGAACGTCAAGGTCAAGTGCAAGGAGTCCGAGTACGGTCTCTTTGATCCTCCCTCGAACATGACCTGTGGCCAGTACCTCGAGACCTTCATGTCGTACGCCACCGGCTACCTCAACAACCCCGAGGCGACCTCCAACTGCCAGTACTGCGGCTACAAGCAGGGCAACGAGTACCTCGCCTCGATGAACATTCACCGCAAGCTCGACGGCTGGAAGGGCATCCTCATCACCCTGCTGTTCGTCATCTCGTCTTATGCGTTCGTCTTCCTCCTTCTCAAGCTCCGCTCGAAGAAGACCAAGACTGCGTCGTAATTCACACCCCACCTCTCACTACCCGGCGGCTCTGTGGTCGCCTCCCTAGAATAGATTCTGAAGAACAAGTACCTCGCTATAGACTCACAGTGCGGTACGTGGACCTTGTACACGTTTATCCATCTATAGCATCTTGCCTCGCATTGCATTTAATGTCTGTTTCTCTCGTCGTTGCACTGTTGCTGCCTGGCATCGGCCCACCGTGTCGTCTCCTAGACGACAGAACATTGCATTCACTGTACTGAGGGTTTCCCTGGGACGAGCCAAACATCTCACCTCTGCGTGCTCACCCCGGCCGGCGCCACAGACCAGCAGCTGGAACAATACCGTGCGATCCGCTACAGCATCGTTCGCATCGGCTGGCACGTCTCCGCCGTGGACATTTCGCTCCTCGCCGCGGCCACCCACGAGTGTGGCAGCAGTGCCGAGACATCCGAGACACCCCCGGTGCTTCCAGCTCTGGGACACTGCATGCAGCTAGGGAGCAACCGACCTTGAGCCGGCGGCGGACAGCTTGCAGTCGAGACAACGTACAGAGACGTTTGGCGGCAAGATGTACGCCCCTGCTGGCCTGCTGCGGAGCGCGCGGAGCGCGTCGGCCATTACGTGTTTGTTTTGCAGGGCACGGGCAGGGAACGTTGTCGACGTCGGATGGGATCGTGGCGCAGCGAGGCCAATTGGGAGATTGATCCTGGCGGCGCCACCTCTGCTGCACTGTCCTCTTCTCGCGGACACGTGGCGGCTGACTACCGTCCGTACGCAAGTGATCTGCAGCGGCGACTGACTGCGGTGGGGGCGGCCACGGAAGTCGGTATCAAGGCCGTGCTCTGTCTCCATGATGCTGGGTAGCGATCGAGGCATGCCATGTACAGGTTTCAACGCCTGTCCAGAGACCCCGTGTTGCACCACCGCACGACGTCCGCCTGATGGCTGATAGCACGCCAGAGTACAAGCGTAGGAGGGGTGCCTTGTGGGTAGTGGGGTGTGGTGKGRRKGSGGGGGGGGGGGGGCGTTATGCTGCTAGCAGACGGCGTTGTCTCGAGTGATTGTGTACATCCTCCGCACATCACAGGAGGTAAGCCTGCAGAGGAAGATCGGCGACCAGAGAGAGCAGAGAGAGAGAGATATATATACGACCTCGAGATACGGCTTGACTGTTCCGAGGAGCGATTTCATGTCGCCTTTGGGGATCATGAACCGGTGTTGAGAACGTTGAGAACACGAGAGAGACAGACCTGTTGGCAAGTGGCCAGAGTGGAGAAAGCACTTTGCAGGGGGGTCGGTCTCTCATCGACCCTGGCTGGCGCTCATGTTGAGGGGCGCCACAAAGCCTAAAGCCCAGTTTCGAACAACTGTTTCTTTTTTTTGATTCTATTCATCTACAGAGGAATAGATGCCCAGCAGCTCGTCGCGCTCGGCGGCCTCACCGTCTCTGGTGTGTGGTGGCGGCAGCGTTCCCGGAGGCGGGAGGGGGTTGTGAATTACTTCAAAGTGGTGTGGTTTTCTTAGTCCAAACGGTTCGCGCTAACCTTACTAACCCGAGAAAGAGGTCGCTCACTCATCTCCCTCTCTCTCTCTCTCTCTCTCTCTCTCTCTCTCTCTCTCTCTCAACCCCCCTCTCCTCAGCAACACCATCTTCCACCTCCATCTCCCTCGCTGTTGAAAGAACCCACAACAACAAGCACAACTTTGGTCGGCGGCGACCAGCTCTTGCGTCACATCGTTCGCCTGCTCGACTCCCCTCCCGAATCTCCTCTTGCCGGTATCCATTACGGAACATGGCCGGCATGCTCTCCCCGCGCGCCCGCTCGCGCACCCTGTTGGTGCTGCTCATCGTTGTCATCATCACCTTTGGCGTCCACTCGTCCAGCCCCGCCGTACCCGTAACGCAGGTCCGCCGCCCGAGGACGGCCCAGCACATTGGGCAGACGGCCTCGGATCTCGCGGCGCGCGGCGCGGAGAGCACCCGACAGGTGCCGTTCACCACGGCCAGCGAGCACAACTTTACGACCATCCTCGCCCACGCCCCGGGCTTTACGATCTTTGAGAACCTGTACGCACTCGGCCGGCAACGCACGCACGAACAGGAGCTGACAGAACACAGCTACTACCGCAACAAGACGTTCTTCATCCTCACCCCGGCGCCGTGGGCGATGCCGGTAAAGAACCAGATTGCGAGCCACGGATGGCGCGACCTGCCAGGGCTCTCGCCAAAGGACAATGTCCAGCTCCTCGCCGTCCGCGACCTGCCCCCCGGCAACCTCCAGAAAGCCATAGCAGACCAGCTCCCTGGAAAGCCAGTGACGACTGACGAGGCGCGTGCAATGGCCTCTTCGGCGACAGAGCTCGACGGCCCGATAGTGAGTTGCGACCCGCTGCGCAGTGGAGCTCACCCCCTAGTTCTTCCTCAACGACGATGAGTGTGAGGGATCCTCTGACGCATGATGCGCGACATCACTGCGCGCGCACCCGGATCACAGCTGACACACAGTCGTCGCCCACTACTACCATGCGATTGGCGAGATGTTCATCGGCATCTGGAGGATCTGGAAACACTGGGAGTGGCTCACCGGCCGGACCGCGCCAGAGCCCAAGACGATTGCGTTTGCGCGTGTCTACGACAATGCGCACCTGCCAAGGGGCAAGGACGCCATGTGGACCTGGGAGGACCCCGCCGGCGCGAACCGGTTCTTCATGAGCACCCTGTTGTGAGTCTTTGGCCTCGTCGAGAGAGAGCCCCAGCTCACACCTCGTTACAGCCCCAACGCGAACATCGAGTCGCGCTTCGAGTGGGACCGCCGCGATGAGGGCAACCTGCTTTACCGCCTCCCGCTCGTCGTCCTCGCGGACCGCGGTGCCGGCCACGCGTCCCACAGCTCGATGGGGAAGCCGTTCAGCGACGTGCTGCGTCTGCCGGTCCAGAGCGACTACCTGCTCGAGCTGCGCGACCGCGTCCTGACGGGCTACGCCGGCCCCGTGCAGATCAAGGCCCGCAGGCGCCCGAGGATCGTCTACCTCCAGCGCCAGGCGACCATGCGCCGCATGACCGCTGAAGCGCACGAGGAGCTCCACGCCGCGCTCGAGGCGCTCGCCGACGAGGGCGTCGTCGACTATGAGATGATGGAGTTTACGCGCGCCATGACGTGGACGGACCAGGTCGCGCAGATGACCAATGTGGATGTAGGCCAGCAGAACTGGCAAGCATGCTGACAAGCGCAGTTCCTCGTCGCGGTGCACGGCAACGGCCTGACACACACCATCTGGATGACACCCGGCCGCGGCCGCGCCGTGTTTGAGATCCAGCCGCGCTTCTGCTCGATGGTGCGTCTTGATCCTTGCTGCCTCTCCATCTCCAAGCCTGCCAGCTTCCGCTTGCCTCTAGCAGCAAGAGCATCCCCCTGTCCGCCCTCCACCACCGTGCTGACCCGCAGAACGACTACTCGCCCCTCGCGCACGCCGCGCACCTCGACCACTTCCTCGTCCGCGAGACGTCCATGTGCCACTACCGCGACTGCCCGATGCAGCGGGGCTGCCACTACAGCGGCGCCACAGAGGACGACGAACAGCGCGGCGTCAACCGCCAGGACATGACCGTCGACCCCGCGCTCATCACGGACAAGATCCGCGCGCTCGTCGACGAGCACTGGTCCGACGGCGCCGCGTAGATGCGAGCGAGGGAGCGAGCGAGCGCGCGCACGCAAACGCGCGCGAGGGCACGCGGCAAGCCAGATGGCGGGTCCCGGCAGGCCGGCAGGCGGGGCACGGACACGAACACGACGGAACACGGACGCGGACTGCGCTGCCAGGCGGCGCCGCCGCCGCAGAGAATGCTGTAGATATATAGTGGGTGGCAGCGCGGCACGTAGTCTTGTCCGGCACGCGCACCGCGCGCTAGACTGGCCCCCGCGCAGCCCCCGTAGACAGAGGACAGGGACAGGGACAGAGCGCGAGGACGAGCGGGGCGGCGGCGGCGGCGGCGGCGCGCACATTGACGACACATGTATTGGGTTTTTGCTAGCCGTACCTGGCCTGTGGGTGGGCGCGACTTGGCTGGATGGTCTCTGCGCTCGGACTGGGCCCGGACGCGGCTGCGAGACTTGTGCTGGCCACTCGCACTCACATTCACCTTGCAGCCGCGGCCGTATCTGCATCTGCATCTGCATCTGCACCTACTCACACAGACGCATGACGCAGCGCGCACAGACGCGGACGGACGCCACATCCTCGCTGACAGCTGCCAGCTGCTCGCCGCGCCCAGGCGCCCACGTTTGTTGCACCACGTGCCACATCCCATCCATCCTCGATCCTCGCCGTCTGCACAGCTAGCATCAATCCACTAGCTACTAGCTACTAACTACTAACTACTACTGCTACTACTGCTTCTGCTCGTACCTTCTCACTAAGCGCCATCGCGCGGCGGCGAGGCGGCGTTTCCTGCTCCTCTCGCACTTGCACCTTTGACGACGACAGAGCAGCTTACTCGTCCTTGGTGTCGTACGAGCTGTCGATCGGGCCCATGAGGAGCTTGACGAGCCAGAGCTCGGGGGTGACTGGCGCGTCAGTCAAGTCGCCACAGCCGGCACACAGTACGCAGCATACTCACGGTCAACGCCCTTGCCGGCCATCTCGGCCTGCTCGGCCTCGTAGTTGGATGTGCAGTCGACGAGGTTGCCGACGACGGGGTGGTTGTCGAGCGTTGCGAGGAACTGCTGTGCCTTGAGGTCGTTTCCGACCTGGGCAAACTCTGAGTGGCGTCACCATGTTGCTCTGTTACTATTAAAAGCCCAGGCGCTAGCTCGGCGCTCGCTGGGCTCTCACTCAGACTCACGGTACGAAATGGCGTCGCGGCCGTAACGCGAAGCTGCGAGCTCGCGGTCGGTGCGCTGGATGACGTTGAAGACCTCGTCGCGGTTCTCGCCGGCGGGCGTGCCGTCGGTGATGGCAATGACGACGACGGGCTTCTGGAGGGTGCCCTGGCGGGCGGGGCCGAGGACGAGGGGCTGGATGACCTTGTTCCAGAGCGAGGTGCCGAGCGGGGTGAGGCCCGAGAACTTTACGTTTTGCACCAGCTGCATCGCCTGGGCCTCGGTCGAAATGTTGTCTCCCTGCACGTTCGAGTTCATGAAGCGGACCTGGATGCCGTCCGAGTCAAAGAGCGAAGTGGCAAAGGCGACGCGCGAGAGGATGAGCTTGAGGTCGTCGATGCGCTCGCCATTCTCCTCAAACGCCATGGATCCAGAGTCGTCGACGTAGAGCACAAAGTCGAAGAGCGCCATCTTGACGAGGTCGGCAGCGAGCTCCATCGGCATGCGCCACTCCTGGGCGATGCGCGCGAGGACGCCAGAGTTGGCAACACGCTGCGCAATCTGCTCGAGCGAGCCCGGGGGGTAGAACGCCTGGATGTGTTGCTGCTGTTAGTTTAACTAGCCGGCTTGTAAACTTACGTCGGCGACACACTGCTGAAGAGAGGTGAGGAGCACCTGCCAGCTGGGGCCACCGCCGGGCGCAGGGGCGCCTGCGGGAGCACCGTACTGGCCCTGGGGAGGCTGCTGTCCGTACTGTCCAGGCTGCTGGCCGTACTGCTGCTGCTGTCCATACTGTCCAGGCTGCTGGCCGTACTGTCCGGGCTGCTGCGGCTGGCCGTACTGGCCCTGAGGGGGCTGTCCGTACTGTCCAGGCTGCTGCTGACCGGGCTGTCCGTGCTGACCGGGCTGTCCGTACTGACCAGGCTGCTGGCCATACTGTCCGGGCTGCTGGCCAAACTGCTGGGGCTGTCCGTACTGGCCCTGCTGCGGCTGGCCGTACTGACCGGGCTGCTGGCCATACTGGCCCTGCTGGGGCTGGCCGTACTGCTGCGGCTGACCGGGGGCACCAGGAGCGCCGGGAGCGCCGGGCTGGCCGGGCCTGTTGTAGGGGTTAGTGCTTGTCGGTGCGCCGTAGGGGTTGGATGGTGTCTGGTAGGATGGGTTCTGATAGGGTTGCTGCTGATACTGCTGTTGCGGAGTGCCGTACGGTTGTTGTTGTGGTGGTGGTGGGCGGGCCTGATTGTACTGTGGGTTTGGCGGGTACTGCTGTTGCTGGTGCCCTGGTGGGCGATACTGGTTGTTGTTGTTACCGTAGTAGGCGTTGTTCATGGTGGTGGTGGATGTGGTGGCGAGCGAGGGCGAGTGGGCAATGGCGAAGTGGAGAGGCCGAGCGGTTGTTGGATTCAGGAGAATGCCGCAATGGCCCCGGTGGACCGCCTCTTTGTTCGGCCTTTTGCTGGTGCGCAGCAACCCCCCATCTTCCGTCGGCTGAAGGACGACCAGATACCCATCCGCGTTTGACTACCATCCGATTGTTAGTAAACTCACCTAGCTCCGGGGACGGGGGGAGGTGCACCGGGGGCGCCGTACTGCTGCTGCTGCTGCTGAGGCTGGCCAGGAGGGGCGCCGTACTGGCCGGCGGCGGGTGCTGCGGCGGGGGGAGCGCCGGGGGCAGCTCCTGGTGCACCTCCGGGGGGTGCCTGAGCCTGAGCTGCTGCGAGTTTGGATGCGAGGCCCATTGTTTATTGAATGATGGTGAGGAGGGGGATTGTGGTGGTGGTAAGGGTGGATGGGATGATGAGTGAGATGGATGGAGATGAGGATGCGAGGATAAGACCCAGTAGATGGATATGGATGATGATGCACAGCCCCAGGGCGGGCGGGCGGGCTCGAGTGGCGGGGGTGCCAAGAGCCAAGAGCCAAGAGAGAGAGAGAGAAGGCAAGCCACCAACGACTACGGAATGATGCGCAATGATGCAATATCGCGTGGTCTCCACGTGGTAACTCTCCCTCCCGGCGATCATCGGGGTTTTGGGTTCTGTGGCACTTGTTTTTTTTTTTTTTTTTTTTTTTTTTTTTTTYTTTTTTTTTTTTTTGGACAGGTCTTGTCCGGGGACGAGCGGCAGGGAGCGCGAGGCGGAGGTCGGACCTGTTCTGGCCCATTTCGCTTGCTTTCTCTTGTCCGAGGTGGCTCTTGTCGTCGGATGGAGAAGAATAGAGATATGGTCTTGCTTTTTGATACGACGCAGTTGGTGCAACAGGTCTGCCAGTGAGCAGGGGGACGTGGTGGAGCGCAGCGCAGCAGGGCTCCATGCCATGGCGTGCGCTACTCAGTGGCTCCCACATTGTGACAGCAGATCATCAGACCATCAGACCAGCACGCTCGAGCACCCGGGCGGGCAGGGGTAATCGCGTGAGCAACGAGGACTAGGGCGGGTCTGACCCCAGGCAGAACCGGTGCTCCCTCGGGTCATCGTCGTTGATGAAGGGGCACGCCGCCCGTCGTCGCGAACTGGTGTCGTGTGCGCAGGCGGAACCGATGGGCAACAGCCACAACGTACTGCCGGCGGCATCAGAAGCCGAGGTTTGTCGGACGATGATGGCATGCACAAGTCCCCAAGGCTTACAATGCCGAGCGAGCGAACATTAACAAATCCACGACAAGATCGGACGCAGGAATGTCCAAGCTGATATGTGGCTGGCAAGGCCGGCTCAGATCACGATGAGCCCACACGGCGCTGCAAGCCCCAGGATCTGCCCTGGGTGCTCGTTCCCAGCTCCGCCCAGCTCTGCCCAGCCACACAGCAACGATCCAACGGACGAGCGTGTGGGAAGTGTGTGGCGACGAAGTCTTTGGCAACTGGGTAACGACCCGCCGAGCGGCAACGGCCAAATCTCTCAGTGGTCTGTCAGAGGGCAATGCCAGAACCTGGCGTTTGAAATGTTTGCACACTGTCCAACTTGCCAGATCTCTGCGTCCCAGAAGTCAGTGGGCCTGTGGTGGGCTGGCTGTTATCAGTTTGATCAGTGAGGCTGCTGATGCATGTGGCGGGGCAGCGCCGTGGCCACTGAATATGGCAGCTGTCAGTTTGCCTTGTGTCAACTCTGGCGCCACATTTTCCTGGTGTCTGCCTTCGATCCAACAGCTAGAAACGACCCACAGTCTGCCCTGGGGTGTATGCTCTCCGGCCACTCCAAGTCAGCCACTCTCCACATAGTCCAACTCACGAAGCGGTAACAGCTTGCCACACCAGTGAGAGCTGCTCCCCCTATGGTGCTCCCGAGAGCTCTGGGGCGGCGGGCACCGCACCCACTCTCCCGCTCCACTCCGCGTCCCCACCTGTCGGCTCCGTAGCCCCACTCTTTGCTCTTCGGCGCGCAACCTCGGCGCGGCCTAGGCAGGGGAGGTGAGCCCACGGCGAGGACTGCCAATTGAGGTGGCGAGCTCTCAGCTCCACACCACCCCGCAGCGAGCCGGCGGCCTGTGCAACGCTGGCGCCAGCACAGGCGTACACTGCAAACACCCAGCAACCTGGGTTGCAGCCACGATCCAGCTCCTGAATCGATTGCCACGCCACGCCCGCCGCACCTGCCGGGGGCGCGCCACGGCGGACGCCACTGGCCTCGTCCTGTTGTCTTACCCTTTTGAGCTTGGAGTTCCCTCGACCCCAGCAGCCCTGGCTGACGGATGCAAGATAAGACAATGGCCGCCACTGGCGTCAATCAACCGCAACCGCTAAAGTGAAGAATTTTGCGTCCGCGACAGCCGTCTGCGCGTGGGCCTATCCGAATCCGCATATGAACAGCGGGTGGCGAATGGAATGCGGTCCAGCAGACGCCACGATCAACGAGCTGGTGCCAGCCAACAGATGCCGGTGTGCCCTTGCGATGCAATTCCACCCTATGTCGTCGACTACCACGGGTTCCTCGGCGATCCAGTCGCCTACCCAGTCCGCAGCAGTCCGCACACAGTGAGGTCCACCACTGGGAGCGCAGCATGCGTCGGAGGCCAGGGGACCAGGAAGTAGATGTGGAGCAATGGTCGACAGATACCGACTGCAAACGATGGAGCAGTCGAGAGAGCGGACGCCACGCTCCGCTGGAGTCCGCTCTGTCCGCTCAACCTCCACCCCAAGCTGCCACTCCTTTGAATGCAATGCATTTGGCAACTCTAATTCTTGCAAACAGAGCATGGTGGCTCGCGCTCAAGGCCCAGGTGTGGGGAACAGTCGGTGACTCCGTGCACCATGTGTGGAATGAGCAGCTCATGTGGACGGGATCGCAACCTGTCGCAGGTGGCATGTGGTGCACACGCAGCGTGGAGTGGCAGCTACACGCAGATCCCCCAAGCCCCGATGAAGATGGGACCCCAGACACGGTAGCCTGATGCATGCTTGCAGAACACAAGCATGCTGGTACGCTGTGGCATCCCTTCCCCGCGTTGCAGAATGCGGTCTGAAAGGGGATACTCCGGTACGTTAAGAGTACGGCCGAACGTGGAAAGGAATGTGGGCGAGAGAACAAGGCCCAGACAAAGCAACTACTCGTTTCACTGCTTGGTCGACTCTGGGGACATGATGCCGTACTGAAGGCATCATCCAGATCTTTCCCCGCATGTAACGACATGGCACGACATTACAAAACGCGGCAAGCAGACGTCCGATCAGTAACGCGAGCAGCAGGACAAGCTCCGACTTGCTATGCCGCTAGATGCCGCAGACGGGGCTGTACGGGAACAGGGGAACATTGTCAGTTGGCCAGGGGAAGCTGCACTAGCAGATGGGCAAGCCTGGGAACGTGAGACTCCCGTGCTTCTGGCTTTTGTGGAGTGGGAACAGCCCAGGGGAGGGAGTACGCGTCTCAGTTGGCATGTTCACCAGCAATGGTTGTTCTAATCGCCAGCTGCTTCATTTCGTGAGGGGCTTGGTTTTTTCCGGGTGTTCTATTCCAGACACTAACTCTATCCAGCCTTCGGTCTTCAACGATGCAGAGGACGCAATGTTCAGCAGCTGCTCGCACAAGGAACGCCCCGCACGGCTTCAGGCCCATGCAACAGGATAGAGGGTGGTGGGTGTGCGCCCAGGAACCCACCCGGCCGGGCTTGGCCATGGCCGGGGGTATCAACATGGATCGAGAATACTGAACAAGCTGCTATCGTGTGTGGCTCGCCTGCATGCAGTCCACCTCCCACTGTGACAACACATGCAGTTACAAGATGAAGAGAGCCCACCGCAACTCACCCCCGACTGCCGCTGACCCCACCCTGCCACCTACAATCTGTGGGGCACAGGGCACCACCTCCGAGTGCGGGGGCGTGGGAACGGTCCTGCGCAATGTGTCGGGCGACATGCTCGTCCGAGTAATCTTTGCAGCCTTGTCAAGTCCTGTCGTGGACAGTGTGGCACCACACATGGGTGGTAGGGTGGGCAGAGCGGGGTCAGTTGCCGACACTGACACTGACGCAGTGGCACGGGCCACCACTGGCAGCTGATGTGTCGGAGGTAATAGATCTCGCTCTGGAAGTGTGGCTGCGGACGAGGGCCCAGGAGTAGATAGAAGCAGGTAACCGAGCGGCTGATGCGTTACGGAGGAGGCTGGTGCTATCTGTTTTCATCAAGAAGCAGCGAGGCAGGCGACACTGAGCGCCGAGGAGGCGGGCTCGGCAAAACCTTTTGCTCCTGTTGGAAGCCAGCGAGAACGCGGATGAGATGGCGGCCCAGAACCGAAGCAGCAGCACCGCAGACTCGAGACGCCAGTTGCGCAAAAACTGGCGAGCCGCAATGAATGAATGGATGCGGTCTGCTCGTCGCACTTTTCTCTCCGGTTGATGTGGGGTTGCGGTCTGGACGGACAGCTCGCCACATGAGGCCGCACCTGGCGGATGGCTGCCATTTGGAACGGCGGCGTGTTTCAGCCACATCTGCCCAGTCTGGGTGTCCGCCGACGGCGTGGGAATGGTTCGATCTCGAGCCAGCGAGTGCAGCCAGTGGCATGCCCTTGTGCGAGCGAGCGGGCGAGTCCACTTGCGATGCACAGCACAGATCAGAACCCTGTATGCACGCTGTGCAGGACGACTGAAACTGTGCAGAGCAGACCTGACTCTTGACATGCCGAAACCGGGATAGCCTACCACGACAGCTATTAGGTTTGCAGCAAAAAAGTGTGCGGCGAGTCGTACTCTCTTTCTCTCTCTGTGTTGGAAAAATATCACGATCGCCAGCTGGTCCAGCCGCAAGATCACGTTACAAGACGTGCACGGCAGCTGCCGCCGGTGCCCCAAGTCCCGTTCCCCACAGAAAAGCGCGTGCACACGATCGTTCCAGAGCCCACCGAACCAGCTGAATGAGGTCTGCAGGAAACAAGGCCCCGAGCCCGCGCACGCGCCCGCGCCGGCGCGCGCGCCCTCGAGCTCGCCCCCACGCGCCTAGGCACAGAAAACCCAGAACCCATGAATCACCAGCGAGTGCTCTTGTTGGCACCGCCAGGCAATTCACGCCACAGCGCAACAATGTTCCATCCTGTCCCCGAGTTCCCCTTGCCCTAGCTGCACTGCCGCCGTCGTTGCAGTCAGTAGTCGAAGGACAAGGGTGGGTTGTCGGGTGAGCCAAGACAAAAATGAAGAGTTTACGTTATTTAGTGCTTCCGTCAGTCAGCCGACTCTGGCGGGGACGTGTGGGCCGCCACGATGCAGTGGAGGATGCCGCAGCAGTGTGGAGAAGTTGTTCGAAAAGGCCGCCAGATGATCTGGCGTGCATACATGCAGGCAGCATACCGATATACCTTGGAGCATGGCCTTTTGTCTCATGTATCGCATGCAGGGCAGCCTGTATGCGGCATGCTCGGCAGGGAGGATTGCTTGCGACGGCTGGCCGTAGGGTGCACCAATCTGGACGAGCAGACGGGCAGGCTTGGCGGGGCGGCGGCCACCTCCGTCCTCGTCGTCGCAGACCCTCTTCCCAGGGTGAGCGGCATGCAGCACACACGCAACTATGCGCACGAGTATGGTCGGCATCCGGACCGGCATTGCGGAAGCAGCCACGTCCTGATTCCCACTGACGGACTTGAGCTGGGGTAGCTGTGGGCGGCGGGAGGGTGGAAGCCGTTATTGCTGGGGATTTTTTTTTTTTTTTTTTTGGACCAACGCAGTAAAACTCTCCTTGTCTCCGTTCCAGATGGCCCGGCGGGGGGCGGGGCGGGGCGCGTGTGTGCGTGCACTCTGCGCGCTGCGCGTGCACGCGTGATGATGTACGACAGTGCATGCTTGCTTGGACTGTAATGTACCCTGGTGGTTCCCATTCCTAAATGCCACCACAGCCAGGTCTGGGTTGTCTGGGTTTTGCCGTCCTTGCCGCAGTGTGCCCGGTGTTGGGCCGTGTGCCTCGCGGTCCCCCCCCCCCCTTGTGCTCCCCCACCCTACCACCCAGAGCCCAGAAGGCAGACCATGGCTGTTCTGTGAATGCAATAATGTTTTGCACGGTGCCCAATGGAATGAATGGATGCATGGCAGCGATGCCTGAGCGGATACAGGCAGACGTGAGCCGCCACGACCCTTGGCAGGTGCAGGGCATGAAGGGGCTGAGGGCTGGCGCGCGGAGGCTGAGGGATCGACGTGGTGTTGGTCTCCCCCACCATGACCCTCCCATGCTCCCTCCCCCCTCCTAACAACAACAACAAATGCAACGACGAGTGCCAAAGCCGTGGCCCAGCGAGAACAATAATTTCCCGGCGGCGAGCGACAGTTCTTCACCGCGCTCGTTTTGGGCAACAGGCAGCAGCAGCAGCAGCAGCAGCAGCAGCAGCAGCAGCAGCAGCAGCAGCAGCAGCAGCAGCAGCAGCAGCAGCAGCAGCAGCAGCAGCAATACTGAAAATGCCCAACATCAACGAGCTGAAAAGAGCACACCTGCACGTCTGTGCTAGCTGAGACACCACCAATGTTCTGGGGAAACCAGCGAGCACGATCTATTCTATCATCTGGAATGACGCCGCCAGGATCAAACTGCTATTATGGCTCGAGCCCAGTTCAGCGTCCACGCCTCCCTCCCCCCCTCC
>PQXP01000224.1:1652-42998 GCA_002973495.1 Apiotrichum akiyoshidainum
TRRASGKCGCCCGACTWCCGACGGCATTGCGCGTACTGGTCGCAAAACATCTGTTCCCCTGGAGCACAACAGCGTAGCGCAGCCCCAGGCGTTTCCGAAACCGCGGAACACGACCCCAGGCGTTTCCGGCGGAGCACGATCGGGGGGATGAGAAGGAGCTCGGTGCCAGTCCGTGTAGTCTTTGTGGTGCGTTCGAGACGGTAGGGGACTGCGTTGCAAACCTTGCAGCCTGCAAGTGGAGCAGAGCTGGGACTGGGCCTCGAAGCGCCACCGTGGAGGTGCAGGCCACCGTTGCCACTCCTCGCTTGGAGCCACTAGGTACTCCCTGCAGCCAGCGACTCTTCTCGCTCCGTCTCAGCGCTTCTGCGCCTCCGACTCGCCGCCGTCGCTCTGCGACGTACCCTACCGATCGATATCTGCCAGAGGGGGCGCTGTTCCTTCCGTTGCGGTCGCGCTGCAGCGTGCCCACGCACTCTTCAATGGTCGCAACGTTCGATGCACTCGGTTGCTCTCCTCTCCGCCAATGCTTGTTTCAAACGCCGGCACGCGGGCGACGGGGCGAGCTGCGCGGCCAGTGGCACGGTTGTCGCTTCCCGGTGTGCCCAAAGCTAGAGTAGACGCCGCCGATTTCCATTCTTTGTGGCGGGTCACCATCCTCACTGCCTGCATATGTACGTACGCCGCCATTGCTGCCGGCTCGGGCTCGGCCAGCATCTTTTTCTGCACATCTGTCTACCAGTTTTCTGTCCTCCTGCTCCCGGCGTCGCGCCGCGACCATGCTGCTGCGGAACCGCGGTGCGCGCACGCACCGCGCCTCCTCGCGCCTGCACCTGGCACGCGGGGGCCGCTTGGTATCGTATCGGTATCGACATGGAGTCGAGCTCGGGTTGCCCGCGACGCCCGCCGCGAGGGCAGGAACGGGACATGCAGCCTGCAATCTGCAGCCTGCTACGAGCAGGGACCCGCGAGCGCGAGTGTGAACAGACAGGCCTCGCCGCGCGGCCGCGCGGGCCGTCCATGCGCTGTGTCCGGCACTCACAAGTCTGCATTGTCTGTCGCTTCCCACCTACCCACCGTTACGCCCTCGCCGCCCTGCACTGTCTCGCGCTGTCTCCGCCGCCCCGTGCGCCGTCTGCGCTCCCGGCTCTATCGGCCGCCGAGGATTACATGTACATCGGTACGCAGCGTACGGTGCGCGCTCGCTCGAGCGTGCTAGATCCTCGACGCTCAGAGTCCTCAGGCCCGGGCTTGGACCCTCGGCGGCATGGGTGTTCGGAGACTGGAAGGTGCCCGTGTTCGGAGCGTTTGGCTGTTCTCGGGGACTTTGCGTTTACCCCGATGCTCGGGTGCTCGGATGCTCGGATGCTCGGATGCGCGTCGCGTCGGGCGGTCACCGGTCAGAGCTCCAGGTCGCTGTCAGCGGCCAGTACTCGGACTCGAGGCCAGACACCGGAGAGACAGAGACAGGAGACAGGAGACCGGAAACATGCCACAGGCCCGGACGCCGACGCAGGCGCAGACACCGGCCGCCGACAGGTGTGCGGGGTGGCCGGTGCTGCTGACAGACACACATCCTGCGAGCCAGCGACCCTTCACCTTTTCCGAGTGCCTGCCACATGCCACACGCCATGGCCTCGAGCAGCACTGGCGTTGGCTCGGTGGCTGGCGCACGCATGGCCAGCCCTGCCGTCCTGCCGTGGCGTGGCGTGAGCATGTTGTAAGAGGCACCACAGCTGCGGGGAATGTGTGTGTGTGTGTGTCGGCATGGCTGTGACGCACGCCTGATCTGGATGTGGTCGATCCGATCGATCTGGGATTAACGGAAACAGGAGGAAGCGGAGAGGCACCTTGGTCGCCTCGGGCAACGGCAACGCCAACGCAATCGAGGCTGCCGGTGCTGGACGCGCAGAGATCAGTGACGAGAGGGCGCTGTGGCGCAGCTCTGTGAGTGCGTAAGTGATCGCATGAGTGAGTGAGAATGAGTGGACGTCCCAGGCCGTGTCGTGCCCGGTCTTGTCTCGTGTCTGGAATGCCCTGTCCGGCTCCTCTGCTTCCTGCCGTCGACAAGTGTGCAGACCAAGGGCCAGGATCTCGGGGGCTGACTGCCCAACTGTCAACCGTCCATGTGGGGGAGAGCGCCAAGACTGCTACGACTGGGAGGAGGCACCACTTGTGGAGGCGGGAAGGGGAGAAAGGAAGGAAAGAACATGAATGGGACAATGTCGATGAAGATCAAGTGCGGCAAGAACATGGAGGATCCAGATCTGGTCAGGCCCCGCTTGGACATTATGAATGTGACAACCCGCACGGGTCAGTGGCTGATGCCTATGTCTCGCATGTTGCATAGCATGAAAGGACAGGCAGCAGATCAGCAGAGGGGCAGAGCCGCGGGATGCCTTCCGCTGCCTCGACCTCCACAACAGACACAACTGGCCAGACGCTGCCAGCCAAATTTAAACAATGTCAGACAGCGCCAGACACGGTCCGCCAATGTCGCAATCTATTCCGGTCCAGACGTCCAGCCCGACCCGACGACCGGTCATTGCGTGCTCCCTCACCGTGACGCTTCCTCGGCAAGAGGGCCGTCCGACAGACCGCATCCGACGGTGCCGGTCGCGAGATTGGGCCCTGTGCGCCTCTTTCGGCGCCGTATCCGGGTCGCGTCCAGGTCCTTCTGTATCGGTCGCAGTGCCGTGTCCGTTTTGGGTCGAGCAATCAGTGGTGATCAGAAACAGCGAGGGACACACGGAGACAGGACAGGTGCTCCTGCATGCGCCAGGAGGAGAAACACAAGTCAAGGGATGGGAGAGGTGCGAGTGACACACGGCGACGCCAAAACGCCAGAAACGGAGGCAGTCTCGGTGCCGATTATGACGACGGACGCCACAGAGGAGGTGGCGAAGTGGCTGCCGGCCATGGGATAATCGTGCGCCACCTCGCGAACGCGTTTGGAGTGCATGGACGCTGCAATGTCTCCGGTTGAGTCAGGTTGCTTAGGATGTTGGTCAGGTTGGTCAGGTCGGTCGTAGCGCGAGACTTGCTTGGCTGCAGATTGCCACAGGCAGCAATCAGGCGTCGAGGGGCAGGAGGCGGCAGGATGCAAGGCTCACCACATTGTCGCAGATATCAGGACTTTTGGGTCGCAGCCATGGCAGAAGCCCGGAGACGAGCTGCAGGTCAGGTCTTGCTGTCCCGCTTCTCGTTGGGCGGTCCTGTGGGGAGGGCGGGAGGCACCTATTTTTCCATTTTGGTTGTGATAGACTCTGCCTCCAGCGGTTGATGAGCTTGAGCAGTGCGTTCGCCTGACTGGCTTGGGCGGTAAACATTAATATAGGTGCTCCCGCACCGGAAGAGGCGTCGTGCCTGTCGACCCATGCATTCCTGTGAAGCTTGTGCGGTTTTGAAGAGTGTGCTGGCTGCACAGCGTAGAGTGTAGAGTGCAGAGCATGAACCTGCAAGCTCTGCAAAGGGGGGGATCACAAGAAGGAGCGGTCGGAAACACAGGATGCATCGACATGAGCTTCCTGCCCCCCCCCCCTGCGACAGATGGCATTCGGGCCCTGATGCTCTGGGGATCCTGGGTACCACCACAACCACAAGTCAGGTAGGTCTGTCACTCTGTGGCAATCCCGCGCTTGCCGCACTCCTGGCGTCGCTGCCGTTGCCTTTGGCGTGCTTCTGTTGCTTCTGTAGCGTTGGTCTCTGCACATGCAGCCCCCACTCTTGTTCCCCGCTCCCGCATGAGGACCCACAGCGCATGGGCACCGGGAGGCTCAAGCCACAGGCCGGCCGTCGGGACCACAGAGGTAATGTACAGGCAGGCAGGCAAGGATCTGGGCATCTTAGCGCAGTTGCTGTGTGTTCCTCTCGCTCCCCTCGCGACTGCCGACGCAGTGCATACTTTGCCCGTTCCTGTCCTCTTGTTATGGATCTTTAGCATGCTGTTGGACAACGTACATAACGTCCACGAGAGATCTGCTTCTTGCTCTCCGAACAAAGCAATCCTTCTCACGACCACCACCACCACCACCACCACCGGGTCTCTGTGCTCAGCAATCACATCACCGCCCTCGCTGATCCCCACCCACCTTATTAATCTCCACCGCTCCCACTCTTCACTCCTCGCTCTCACCATCACAACACTCTGCTCACCATGAACCTCCTCACCGTCCTCCTCCCCTTCCTCTCCGCACTCTCCGTGCTCGCCGTCACCAACCAGGGCACCCCGTGTCTCACCGCCTGCACAAAGTGGTCCAATACCCTAACCTACTGCTACGGCTCCTTTGGTCTTTCTCGTGAGTGCACCCACAGCTGCTCGTTGGCGTTTGCACTCAGCTAACACCCAGCCTCCATCAAGGGCCTCGACTACGCGAACCAGTTCCTTGGCTGCCTCTGTACTGGCCGCAACGCGGAAGGCACCTGGGGCAACGACACCATGGTCATCGCCGGCAGCACCTGCCAGTCATGCCCCACCACCCCCAAAGAAATCAAGGCCAACCTTGCTGTGAGTACAGCGTCGAGGGCATGAACAACAAGACTGCGGCATGTGCTCGGGACCCCGTCTCGATTGTTGGGTTTCGGCGACTTGCAGCAATCGCGCACGGGCCATGAGAAGGATCTGCGCTGTGGCCCCTCTCGCAGCTGGCATAGCCACTACCTGTCTGCTCCCCGGACGGCCGAGTCCAGCGCATCTATCCCCATGGCCCTCACTCCCGAGCCGAGTTTCGTCTTGCACCCGGTACCGAGCGTCGCTAACACCCCAGACCTTCCTCACCCTCTGCCAGATTCAGCAGCAGAACGGAACCGCCACCGACGCCCTCACCTTTGCCCCGCTCAAGTACGTGACCGCCGACGACCCCAAGGTCGGCGTCTCTGCCGAATACGCTACCAGCTCTGGTGCGTCGCGCTCGAGTGTTGTCGGCGGCTCGCTCCTTGGCGCGCTCGCCCTCGCCGCTGCCGCTGTCACCATGGCATGAGCGCAAGGCGCTGCACTCGGCAGGTAGCGAACACGCTCAGACCCCCTGGATCCTTCTGTTCGGCACCTCCGTTCGGCACCCACGCCGCCACCGCAGCAGCAACCACATGCCTCAACCGTTGGCGGCGCCACGATCCACCTGGCATCTGGCGTCCGCACAGACCCTCGAACACAGGCCGCGGCCTCCTCTTCGCGCCGACAGCTTCAACAGATTATCCATCTTGTCCTCTGCTTGAACATGCATGGCCCAGCAAAACACATCGACAGACACTGCATTCCCTCCACCGCCACTGATCGGCTGCCTATCATTCTAGATTGCTCCATCATCACGGCCTCACCAGATCATCCATCCCCGGACGCTTGACCATAGACATCACCCCCGCCACAGTATACGACATCTGACATGGACACCCTCGCATCGTTATAGAACACCACCACCCAACAACATACGTCCCCCCAATAAACATGTATCATATGTACCTCCAATCACAACGGCCGCAGTCGTGTAGACCGTCAGATCCAGATCTCAAGGGCGCATGGCGGCACATGTATGCCCACGTGAGGCGGTTCCGGGCTCTTAGGCTCTCACGCTCTCGAGCCGTTGGGCCGTGAGCGTCGAGTATAAAGGAAAGCGAGCAAAGTACGACTCGCAGAACAACTCACACCCCACACTCGCCGGGTTACTCACCGCACGGCGGCTGACGACGACATCTCGGATGTATCTTGGCTTTTGCAACTTTGCACAGCGTGCTCCGCCACACATGAGATTGGCTCAGCCCAGCCTCAACGAGCTTCTCATTCTGTCTGGTGCAGAGCCACGATCGTGTCCGGTTCTGGCTTCTGGCTGTTGGTCGTCCCATGTCGCTTCACATTGCACGCCGGATTGAGGGCACTGCTCGCCTCACCCCTCCGCTCCGACGGCACACATATGAACCGACCGGTGCCGTCTGCTCCAACGTCTCCACAGCGGGGTGACGAGAGCGCCAAAGTTGTGGGGCATCCCAGACAGAGCGGCTCTCCATAACGCTCAGCCAGCTCCGACGGAGCGCCAACCATGCACGTTCTGACGCCGAGGACCCTGCGTCCCCTGCGGAGCTGAGACTTGCCAACAGTGTCGGCGCTGAGCTTGACGCAGACGCTGACACGCGCTCCGGTTCAGATTCCTGGTGCCTGCAGTCGTGCCAGCTGATGTCATTGCTGCTGCAGCTGCTGGCCGCTGGTGTGAGAGGCGAGTCCTCGGTCCTGGTTTTGGGTGCTGGGAAACACAGCACCGCCTGCTGCTGGAGCAAGCTCGGAACACCAACGGCTTGGAGCGAGCTTGATATTTCGGTGCAACGGGGTGCCGTAAACAGGCACGGGCGGGGAGGGCACTGTCGAGAGAGCCAGTCAGCCTTGCGACCGTCCGGCGGTGCAGTGACGGCGGCGAGCATCAGACAGGAGGAGTGCCTTGTGCTAGCGCCGGAGCTGGTGGATACATGCCAGCGGAGCCAGGGCAGCCGACGACGACCAGCGGCGACGAGTGGCGGCAGCAGCAAACAAATGAACGAACGGTGCCTCGCAGTTCGCCACTCGCCTGGTGGCCGAGAGTGGAGGCCGAACAATCAGATCTACCGTGGGAAAGTTGACCACGCGAGTGCCACCCCTTTCACCTGCTTGCGATCTGGCGATTTCCATCTGTCCGCTTCGGCTGCCAACTGACTTGTCCAACTTTTTCTTGTCAACAACAACAACAACAACAACAACAACAACCTCGACACCACAGCCATGCGGCCCCGCCTTGCTGTACCGAGGCTTCTGGCCCAGCGCTACCTGACTGCGTCGCGGCTGGCGGCCACGGCCTCGAAGCCTGCCGCCGCCTCCCCTTGTCCTTCGACCTCTGCTTCTTCCACTCCTGCAGATCCGTCGGCGGCACCGGAACCAGCACCTTTCACCGAGACAGCCCTCGGCACGCCAGATGAGCTTCCTCCTGGCGTCCCGCCCCCGCTCCATCTCGACCAGCTGTCGCCCAAGCGCCTCAAGTTTCTGGAGCGCACAATCAGCAAGGAGCGCATGACCGCCGAGGATGAGGCGGAGCTCAATGCAGCGATGGCGCGCACTCGCCTGCCGCCGAAAAAGCGTATCGAGTTCGCCTCGGACGACAGTGGTCCGACGCGCGAGAGGCTCGCGTGGTTTGGCGACGTCAATGAGGCGGGAGGCACGCTCGAGGCCGTCGAAGACGTCGCGGGTATCGAGACTGGTCGTGTGATTGAGATGCGCCGGTGAGTAGAGTCATGGTCATGGTCATATATCGTGCATGCTGACGTTGCAGTAATACCCACGCCGTCATGGGCCTCATTCTCGGCACCGTCCTTCTCGCTGGCCGTAAGCGTCTCCTCGTCCTGCAGGCCTCCGGCGAGATCTGGCCCGTGGCCGAGAACGACCTTGCGTTCATCATGCCCGCCACTCTTGTCCCTGCCTCTCTTGCGGAACGCTGTTGGTCAACAGAGCTCCTGCAGCTGTGGGCTAGCGGCCGCGACATTGGAATCTCCGAGTCTGGTGCTGAGGAGAGTATCATCGGCCCCGAGGCCGCTGCGGACATGTTCGCCGCGCGCCGCCAGGTTGCGACCCTCCTCCGGCGCGTCTCGCGTGAGACGGAGCGCATGGAGTCCCGCCTCACTACCGGATCCCTCGCGCATGGCTGTGGAGGCGGTATCGAGGCGGTGTGGGAGCACTTTGCACCCGAGGACCCCGAGTCCCGCAGCGGCGTCCACGCTACCGCGGTCGCCGAGTTCCTGCTCAACGCACCTGGTACCCCCGAGGACAAGCGCGTTGTCGTTCGCCCGAACACTCTCCCCGCCTTTGCGGCACACACACTCCTCATGCGCCGTCCGGACCTGTTTGTGGCCGACGAGCGCAACATGTGGGAATCAGGTTTCATGGTCCGTTCGCGCGGCGACCGCTCGCGCCTCGAGCGCGTGCGCGCTGCCGTCGACAGCAACGGCCCCATGCTCACAAACTTTGTCTCCAAGGCAGTCGTCGTCCGCCAGGCGCTTGCGGACGGAAAAGCAGCTCCGGAATGGAGTGCCGATGACCTCGATATTATCTGGATCCTCGCCCTCACGATCGTCGAGACGCGTTCCATGCAGGCGTTCGTCGCCAACTCGCTCGCCGCCATGGTCGTCAAGGCATTCGGCGTCGAGGTCGGCAAGGCCTCTCACGCCGCTGATGTTACTGCGCCTCTGCTGAGCGCCATCGGAATGCTACCTGCTGGTGACTCGGTGCGCACGTCTCTGCTCGCTGAGCAAGCGAAGCGCAACATGGCCATTGCGGGCATTGTCCCTGTCGCGCCAACGGCGGACATCACAAAGCCTACCGCCGCGGACACCGCGCTCGACTCGCTGCGTGTCGAATTCTCACACCGTGTCTTTGTCATCGACGATGCGGACGCAAAGGAGCTCGACGACGGCGTCGCGCTCGAGCGGACAGCGGACGGCGACTACTGGATCCACGTTCACGTTGCAGACCCGACCCGCTTCCTCGCCTACGACGACGCGCGCGCGACCACGGCCGCATTCGTCGGCGCATCGTCCTACTTCCCCGAGGGCACAACTCCCCTGCTTCCCAAGGAGATGGGCGCGGACCAGATGTCGCTGGGCGAGAGCGGCGCGAGCCAGAGCGTCATGGTCTTCTCGGCCCGCGTCGACATGGCCGGAAACATGCACGACTACAAGGTCCAGCTCGGCCACCTCCCCTCTGCGGTCCTCACAACGTATGCGGACGTCAACGCTGCGCTTGGCATGCAGGCCCCTCTGCGGGAGCACCCACTCGGCAGCGTCCCGCGCACTCCCTCCAAGAGGCGCACGCACGCCAAGCTGACCCCCGAGGACATTTCCACTCTCGGCACGCTGCGCGACCTCGCCAACGCGCTCCGCGCCAAGCGCTACGAGAGCAGTGGCCTCGACTGGCAGTTTCCTCTCGGCCGCACGACGCCCCTGGGTGTTTCGCCCCCGCTCGCCAACCTCTTTGACCGCACCTCGTACTCTTCCACACCCACGCCTCTCTCGACTCCGCTCTTCGACTTTGTCGTTGAGCACCGCGCGCCAACCGTGTCCGCTGAGAACACTGTTGCGGAGATGATGATTCTCGCCAACAGCGTCGTGGCGCGCTTCTGCGCGGACCGGGGCATTCCCGTCCCGTTCCGTGGCTCGTCGCCGTTCAAGGAGACGTCGGCCACGCCTGCGCACCTGTCGATCGAGCGCCTGCTCGCGTCGCGCGAAAAGGGCAGCGGCAATGTTGACCACTTTGACATTATCGCCGCCAACGTCACTGCGCCGGAAAGTAACGTGTCCATTACCCCGATCCCGCACTGGATCATGGGCCTCGACCGGCCCGGAGACGCGTACGTGCGTGCCACCTCGCCCCTGCGCCGCTTCGATGACATGCTCGTGCACTGGCAGCTCAAGGGCGCGCTCGGCGCCGAGGCTGGCATCCCCGGCGCGCGCCAGCCGTTCTCGGCCGACGACGTCCTGCGCCTCGCCGACCGTGCCGACGCGGCGGGCAACAGGATCAAGATTGCCCAGCGCTCGGCCCTCCGATACTGGATGGCGGGGCTCCTGCAGGACCGCCTGGCGGGCCCGCTTCCCGCCGGCGTCGTGCCGTCCGCGCCAGGCGAGATGGCGGACCCCGCAAACCTCGACGCCTACGTCTACGGGCCCCTCTCCATCAACCAGTCCCGGGCCCGTCTGCCAGTGTTCGTCCCCCAGATCGGCCTCGTCGCAGCCGTCCAGTTCCCCCCTTCCATGTTCCGCGAGGCGGACCTTGTCATTGGCGCAAAGATCAAGGCTTCGATCGATCCCGCCTTTACTACCCAATGGCCCAACGCCCTCATCGTCCTCAAGCCGACCAGCACCGAGGTCGTGCCGCCCGCCGGCAAGTAACGCCAACACCACTCATTTTTCATCCTCCCTCCTCACGCACATACTCTCAATGTACATCTAGCTAGATATCATGGCATGTAAACTGCATCATCACTCGAACGAAGAAACGGGGCGGGGCGGGGCGGGAATACGCTATAGCGATACACTATATACTCTACTTGTTGAAGCCCATGCGGATGGGCGGCGGCGGCGGCGGCGCGCCGCCCTGCTGCTGGTACTGCTGCTGCTGCGGCTGCGAGTATCCCTGCGGCGGGTACTGGCCCTGCTGGGCGTACCCGTTGTAGTCGTAGCCGGGGTACTGCTGCTGCTGGCCGTACTGCTGGGGGTATCCCTGCGGCGGCGCGGGCGGGTATCCCTGGTGCTGGTGCTGTCCGTAGGCGCCCTGGGGCGGGGGCGGGGGCGCGCCGATGACGTTCGCGGCGCCAAAGCCGGCGGGCAGCGGCGGGGGAGCAGCAGCAGTGACGGGCGTAACTGGAGCAGGCACCGCCGGAACGGCAGCGGGGAACGCAGTGCCTCCGAGTCCCACGCCGCCAAAGCCAAGGCTCCGCTTCTTGGCCTGCGAGGCGAGCAGGCGCTCCGCCTGCGTACCGTGCCGCTCGCCCTTGCCGTCCTTCTTAAAGGCGTACTGGACCGTCACCTGCTTTCCACCCAGGAACTGGCCGTTCATGTTCTCGACAGCCATGTCCGCCGCCTCAAACTCGTGGAACGACACGAAACCGTAGCCCTTCGAGTCGCCGGATGCCGAGTCGCGCGCGATCTAAAGTCAGCGTTCTGCGTGAGTGGGTGTGTCCGGGTGTGCTTGGGCCCCTCGGGCTATCTAGCACCAGCCGCAGTCGCAATAACGGGTACTTGTTACTCACCTTTGGATGCTCAGCGATCGAGCCAAACGTCGAGAAGGTGTCGTAGAGCGCCTGCTCGTCGACGCTCGTGTCGAGGTTACCGATGAAGAGGTTGGCGCCAATGTCGAGCTGCTTCTTGTCGTACGACGCCTTGTTGACGCGGATCGGCTTGCCAAACAGCTTGATCTGGTTCATGATCTTGACGGCATAGTCGGCGTCCTCCTCAGAGAGGAACTCGCAGAAACCAAAGCCCTGGTGCGCCATCGAGATGCGGTCCTTGGGGAGGTGGACGTTGGCTGCGTGTCAGTCAGCGGAAGAGTTAGTGGTGGTGTGTTGCTTCTCGGCCAATCTCTGCAGCTGCAACAGACCATAAGAATACGTACAGACCGGGCCGGCTTGCCTGACAGTTAGCGATAGATCAAACACCAGCAAACTCACAGCATCAGCTCCCATATCAACGCATCCGTCACGCGCTCGTCGAGGTTGCCCTGCTGTTAGTTACGTCGGCGGAAACATAACTCACGAGATACACGGTCGCCTCCTGGTTCCTATCCTGCTCTGGCTTGGCCTGCATGTTGCCGGTGTGAGCTGGTGTTGGGTGAGGGAGGTTGTTTTTGTTGTGGATGGCTCGAAAGAGAGACGCCGAGTTGGGCTCGAGGTGGATATTGACATTGCGGCTGCTGGGAGCGGGAGCAAATTTCGGATTTCTCCACTGTCAGGTGGCAAAGTGACTGCCCAGGACTGATCCACAACGATTCTGCTGCTGCTGCTGAACCCGTCTACTGCACAATGCATACTACGACCGCGACTGCGCTCCGCTATGCTCTCCCCCACTATGTAAAGCGAATCAGCATGTACGTCCAGATGAACAGCACAATGACAATGACAATGATGCCGACGGTCATACACGTCGTCGAGCCCCTGCTGGTCGACACCGTGGCCAGCTGTCCCTTTGACTTTTTCGTTTTCTCGAGGTTGTCTGCTGTCAGCTGTCACTCTTTGCCGCTGAGCTCACTTTCCAACACGTCCTGCGATGTCTGCATGAGCGTCTTCTCCTCCTCGAGGGCGTTCGAAAAGTGCAGCGCGTTCTTCTTGAGCTGCTTCGACATCTGCCGTCAGTGGCGTTTAATAATCTTCAACTCACGTCAACAAGCTGTCCGCCGAGCTCCTCCTGCAGCTGCGATGCTCCAATTCCACGTGCAGAGCCGCCACCCATGAGACGCTGCCGCATGCCCTCCTGGTCGAGCACGTCCTCGCCGTCCGCGTTCTTCTTCTGCACCTTGAGCGGCAAAAGGCCCGCCTCGCCACCCTGTCCGTCCTCCCGAGCGCGCTTCGCAAAGTATTGACTCGTGTCAAACTTGGAGGCTGACATTGTGATCGCTGGCGAGAGGACAGCCGCGGAGGTGAGGGCGGGCGACGCAGACGCAGAGAGCGTGGGGACTGGCGCGACAGGAATGTCGAGATCCAGAGGTGCCTCGTCTGCCGCTGCGCTCAACGGAACGGGTGCCTCCTCACCCTTGGCCGGCGCGCCGTCGCTCAGGAGGGCGGCTGCAGTCGGGATCGTCAGCGCAATGGCGGGCAGCTCGAACTGCGGCAGCGATGCTATCGGGGCCGGGGAGCGGGTGTTCTGCGAGTCAGTACAAGGTGCAATGGCCTCACCCACCTTGGCAGTCGCCTGGACGTGCACCTCAACCTGGGAGAGAGTCTTGTCAAGTGCAATAAGCGCTGCAGCGGTCCCCGACGACCTGCTGTCAGTTCGGTGGAGGTTGCCGCGACTTACCCTTCGTTGCTGCTCCTCAGCGCCTGCAGCAGCGCACGGGCGTACAGCACCATCTGTCGTTAGGTTATCGTCACTTGACTCAATCTCACCTCCCAATCCTTCTGCACAGAGACCCATGTGCTGCCACTGCGCTCCTCGGCGGCGTTGGCGACGCGCTGCTTGTCGAGGGAGCGGACGAGTCGGGTAAGGTTGACGAGGCCATGGCGCGTCGCGGCGGCCTGCTGGGCGGATGCGACGACGGCGGGAGAGGGATCCATAGAGAGGAGGGAGAGTGCGGGCACTGTAGGTGCAAGCATGATTGTAGTTGGTAGTGTCTGCGGGTGGGATATGACAACAACAACAACAATGTCGACGATCAAGTCGACCATGACGTTGTTCGTTGGCGGGGTGCTGGCTCAGGGGCCACAGAGGAATATCCCCGCGGTGATATGCACTCGCCACCGCGCCGTTCTTGGTTGTTCGCGTCTACTTCGCGCTCCCACTGTCAACAACTCAACCTCCCATTCCATCGTTTACCCCATCAACACGCAGCGCGCACCTCCACCACTCTCCCACAGCACCCCCTCACGCTCCCCATCGCATCCATTTGCAGCGTTTTCCCCCGCATCGTTGCATGGCACCGAACCCGACTTGGGCCTTCCCGGGTCGTCGGTGAGCCAATTAGCCCCAAAAGTGGAGGTCGTCCAGCCTCGAGCATTCCGCCATGTCCAGCAATCGTGCAACCCGCACGCGCGCAGCGTCCACATCCGCGCGGGCACCACTCCCGGACGGTGACACAGAGGGCAATGTGCATGCAGGCCCCTCCACCCCCGCGCCGCGAACACATCATGCACCCGCGACCGCAACACCAACAATAACAACAACATCAACATTACCGACCACACCTGCTTCGGGCTCATCCCGCAGTCGCGCACTCCGCACCCGGCCATCCAGTGCATCGAGTGGACCGACCCCCAAGCGCGCGCGCAACACTGGCACGCGCATAATAACCGCCGACGAGGAGGCCCGCGCAATCTTCAAGCTCTCGGCTGAGGGCACGGCCGCGCGCCGAGATGAGGTCCTCCAGGATCTCGAAGCGCGTGTGCGCTCCGTCGTCGAGAAACACGATATGGCTGTGCGGGAAAAATTCCATCTGGAGCGCTATGTTTCCATACTTGAAGGATGGGACCCCACCGAGGCCAAGCACGACAACTCGGCAGTCTTCATGGAGGTGAGTTGCCCGGTTACCCCAAACTGACAGCAGTACAAGGACTTGCACCACGACCTGTTGAGCCTAGTGCAGATGAATCCCCCTGCCCCAGCTGCGGCGGCTGGTCCGAGCACGACATTCCGCGCGACACCGCCCGMMCGCWCMMCAASACGCCAWCTGCAGGCCAAGTCTCAASCGCWARGCAACGTWACGGMGMTCKCKSCCGCGAAGGAGATSMRGGCCWRGACGGCRGAKWAGGGCAAKSGTAAAGCCAAGGCWGAGCCTGAKGAWSAGGAGGAYGTTCMGGAKGCTRAWGAGSMCGCGTCTGCRCCTGCTGCCCCGGAACCTGCGCCGAGCAGGTCGCGAAAAGGCAAGGCAGCCGCAATGCCGCCCCCGCCAGTCCCGAATCGCAAGTCGCGCCGCGCAACAATGCACGGGTCGGCGCCGCCTGGGGAAACTGAACCCGAGCCCGAGGAGCCGCCCACCGAACCTTCCACTTCAAAGAACAAGAAGCGCGCACGCCAGTCCATGCCCAACCTCGCGACCAAGAAGGCTCGCAAACTGGACGCTGTCAGCACCGCCTCCCCAGCGTCCTCCCCTGCTCCCACGACACCGGCTGCGCGCTCCCCCACCCCAGAGCCAGCCGCGCCGTTACCCTCCCTCGCCCACCTTCCCTTCCCTCCGCCACCACAGCGTGCTCCCTTCCGTCGCTCCGGACCACACGGCATTACATACACCGATCCCGGTCAGCGCCCTCCAAAGGCCAAGTTTGACGGCGACGTGACAGCGCTTCTCGAGTCCTACATCCATGTCGAGGACACCGGCCCGCCGACAGACCTCGCCGCGCTCGAGCTGCGTGCCGCACGGGAAGGCTACATTCGCAACCGCGTCAACTGGCTGCAGCACCAGGGCCGCCTGATGCGACTGTTGGACGACAACGACGAACCTGCGCCCGAGAAGCGTAATACGCGCCACGAGCGCAAGATTCCAACCGGCCCGCCACCGCGACAGACCGACTTTCACGACTCGCTCATGGCTCACATGGTCCAAGTGCGCAACGCGATGATCGGCGAGGCCAAACTCAAGCCCATCGTGTGCAAGAAGATTGCGCGCATGGTTCAGACGTACTGGGAGCATATTGCGACCAAGGACGAGCGAGAGCGTGTCGCCGAAGAGCGCGAGCGCAAGCGCAAAGCAAAGGAGGTCGTCAAGGCGCTCAAGAAGCGCTGGGGACTGGCTATCAAGGTGGGTTCATGGGCCCCAGAAGTTGCTAACCTCGCAGATCATCAGGGCAAAGGTCCGCGAGGCCCAGAAGATTGAGCAGGACCGTCTCGGAAAGGAACATCTCCAGAACATGCTCCAGCGCAGCACCGGCCTGCTCGAGGGACAGCGCGACGTCATTGTTGGCCGCGAGGGTACCGACGGTGCCGATGACGACGAGAATGACGCCCGCTCTGACGCGACTGCGGAGGTCTCTGCCGCAGAAGACAGCGACGCGGAGGAGGAGTCAGCCGAGGGCGTCGAGGTCGAGACGGCAGAAGGAGAAGGAGAGGGAGCGGGAGAGGAGGAGGCGGAGGAGGGTGAGGAGGCCGCCGAAGATGCGGATGAAGAGGATGAGGATGGCAACGACAGCGGCTGGGAGTCGGATACTCCCGAGATGCCCAAAGTCGACTACCACGCCATGCTCGGCATCAAACAGGAGGATGCGATGGAGATTGCGGAGGCGGGTGAAGATGAGCAGTCCGATGCTCAGGACACCGAGCAGCCTGCCGAGGCTGCCGTGGAGGTTGGCCAGGCGATGGTGGTGGACGAGCCCGCGCAGGCTGGTGCTGAGGCTGATCTTGCCACACAAGCGCCTGCGTCCGAACCTGAGCTCCATGCGGCAACAGAGCCCGCACCTGCTGCTGACGCTACGTCCGAGGCTGCCCCATCAACTGAGGCACCACCAACCGAGGCGCCATCCGCATCGTCCGCCCCTCCGGCTCCCCTGCCTGCCTCGCCCCCTCCTCCCGTCGCTGCTCCGATCTCCGCCCCCGTCTCTGCTACAACTACCATCACAGCCACCACGCTCGCCCCGCTCGCGTTCCACGACATGACCATGAATGTTGACGTCCCTTTTGCGGAGGTGCGCTTCGACGACATCACGATGGACGAGATCGACGCCAGCTTCGGACCGACACCTGTTGCCCCGCTGTCGCCGCCGACGCCCGTTGCGCCTGAGCGTGTGGCGGAGAAACTAGCGGCGGTGGTTGTGGAGGCTCCTGTCGTCCCCATTTCCGCCGAGGCAACCCCTGCCCCTGCCAAGGTAGAGTCTGAGGCTGAGGTCAAGCCGGTTGAAACCGCTGCTAAACCCGACGCCATGGTCGCCAAGGTTGAGCCGATGGAGGCGGAGCCGACAATCGCTGAGATTGTTGAGCCTCAGGCCCCAGTCGCAATCGCCGAGGCAGAGACCGCTGCCGAGCCTGAAGCTGCTGAAGCGGCGTCGCCCGCCGCCCGCTCACCCTCCCCGCCCCCGCCGCCCCGTGCACCTTCCCGCCGCCTAGCGCGCAAGGCACGCGCTCTCGCCGCTGCAGCCGCCACGCCTGATCCCGACGCGGACGACGGCGAGTTCAAAGCCAAAGACACGCACGAGGCGGACGCGCAGCTCGACGACGAGATGGAGGACACGAAGGCGGACGGTGGAGACTCGGAAGACGAGGGCCTGCTGGCGGACGCGCAGCTGCCAATCGAGGAGCTGCTGAAGCGGTACGGATACCCTATGCCTCAGGCTGCGGCAGTGGCGGAGACGGAGGGCGCGGCCACGGAGGGCGGCGGCTCGGAGGCCGCGGCGGAAGACTCCGAGATGGCAGACGTCAGCATGGCTATCGATCCTGCGCCGCCGTCTGATCCTGCACCCGAAGCCACTACCTCTGAAGCTGCTGGCCAGCCCAATGGCACTGCCCCTCCTGCTACCGACGGCGACGCCCCGCCCATTCAGCCGCAGGCCGACCAGTCTCTCACGGACGCGGCCCTCGCGGAGCGCCAGCACTCGCCGGCCCTGATCGTGGAGGGAAAGAGGCAGCGCAAGGTTCGCACCGTGTGGACTCCCCCTGACACGCCACAACACGCCGTCGGCAAGCCGCGCAAGCCCAAGATCGAGGCCGTCGAGACCATCGAGGCCAAGTCTGAGCCCGAGCCGGAGGAGGAAGAGGAAGAGGAGGAGGAGGAGGAGGAGGAGGAGGACGTGGACGAGGACGAGGCGGCGGCTGACGACGGGGCTGAGGACCCCAGCGCACCCCGTATTCGTCCGCCCTTCCTCCTGCGCGGCACCCTCCGCCCGTACCAGCAAGCCGGTCTTGAGTGGCTCGCGAGCCTGTACGCCAACAACATGAACGGCATCCTCGCTGACGAAATGGGTCTTGGGTATGTTCAACTCTGCCGCAGAGTCCTCGCTGACACGCAGTAAAACCATCCAAACCATCTCCCTTCTCGGTCATCTCGCTTGCGACAAGGGCGTGTGGGGCCCGCACCTGATCATTGTCCCAACGTCGGTCATTCTGAACTGGGAGATGGAGTTCAAAAAGTTCCTGCCCGGCATGAAGGTGCTCACCTACTACGGCAGCCAGAAGGAACGCAAGGAGAAGCGCGTGGGCTGGAACACTGAGAACGCGTGGCAGGTGTGCATCACGTCGTACCAGATCGTGCTCGCGGACCAGCACATCTTCCGCCGCAAAAACTGGGTGTACATGATCCTCGATGAGGCCCACAACATCAAGAACTTCCGTTCGCAGCGGTGGCAGACACTGCTCGGCTTCAAGACGCAGCGCCGTCTCCTCCTCACCGGCACTCCGCTCCAGAACAACCTCATGGAGTTGTGGTCTCTGCTCTACTTTCTCATGCCAAACGGCATCACCGCCGACGCCACGGCCGTTGTCGGATTTGCAAATCATCGCGACTTTATGGAGTGGTTCTCTAGTGAGTTGCTATCCTCCTTACGGTATCCTAACTCGCAGACCCCATGGATAAGGCCGTGGAAACGGGCGACACGCTCGACGAGGAGATGATCGAGACGGTCTCAAAGCTGCACACGCTGCTGCGACCGTTCATTCTCCGCCGACTCAAGGCCGACGTTGAGACACAGCTCCCTGGCAAGTTTGAGCACGTCGTGTACTGCCGTCTGTCGAAGCGTCAGCGTTTCCTCTACGACGAGTTCATGTCTCGCGCATCGACCCGCGAGGCCCTGCAATCGGGCGGCTACCTCGGCGTTATGAATACGCTGATGCAGCTGCGCAAGGTCTGCAACCATCCGGACCTGTTCGAGGTTCGCTCCGTACGGACGTCGTTTGCGATGGAGCGCGGCGTGCTGAGCGACTTTGAGCCGATGGACCTGTTGGTGCGCAGGCGCCTGCTGGCAAAACACGACGATGGCGTGGATCTCGACGGTCTCGGCTTCCTGGTCACGAACAAGGAGGACGAGTCGGGCTGGGTTGCGCGCTCGCGCCAGCAGCTAGAGGCCAGCGACCGTCTGCCGTACGCTCTCGAGCCCGTCATGAAGGGTGTTCGCCCGCCAAAGGCCGACATGCGCACGCTCGCGGGTTGGCAAAAGCACCGCGCGTTTATGGACCAGAAGGCTGAGGTTGCGCGCTGGCACATGATGCGCGACATTAACCGCCGCCGTTGTGCCGCCGGCATACCAATGTTTGGCCGCACCGCCCTCGAGCTGCTCACCGACCTCCCGCGATACCTCCTCCCGGACAGCGTGCAGACACGCCGCAAGATGGACTGGTTCGCAGAACACACTCCGCCCGCTGCTGCGCTTGTGCGGTCGCTCCCGGACCGACTCGCTGCTGTGTCTCCACTTGTCGACCGCTTCGCCGTCATTCCTCCGAACGCCGTCGCGCGTGACGTGGCCAGCTTTGCGCTCCCTGGTGTCAACAACCTGGACCCGACGCTGCAGGACCCTGCGTTCGACACATTGCACGGGCCAAGTGTCAAGCTCCAGATTGCGTTCCCCGACGTTAGCCTGCTGCAGTACGACTGCGGCAAGCTCCAGAAGCTCGCCGAAATGCTCCGTGACCTCAAGGCGGACGGACACCGCGTGCTCATCTTCACACAAATGACGCGCGTGTTGGACATTCTCGAAATCTTCCTCTCCTACAACGGCCACCGCTATCTGCGCTTGGACGGCAGCACGAAGATCGAGGACCGCCAGGTGTTGACTGAACGCTTCAACTCTGACTCGCGCATCTTCTGTTTTATTGCCAGCTCGCGTTCCGGTGGTGTCGGCATCAACCTGACGGGTGCCGACACGGTGTTCTTCTACGACTCGGACTGGAACCCCAGCATGGACCGGCAGTGTATGGACCGCGCGCACCGTATTGGTCAAACGCGTGAGGTGCACATCTACCGCTTCGTGTCGAGCCACACGGTCGAGGAGAACATGCTCAAGAAGGCCAACCAGAAGCGCCTGCTCGACCGCGTCGTCATCCAGGACGGTGACTTTACGACCGAGTTCTTCGGCCGCATGGACTGGCGCGATATGCTGGACGACAGCATGATACCCCCGGACGACGCGTCGGATGCCGAGGCCGAGCGCATCGAGGACGTGGCGGTCGAGGCGCAGGAAGACGAGGAAGACGTCGCAACGCTGGCGCCCCGTGCGGGCAAGGAGCGCGAGCTCGCCCTTGCGCTTGCACAGGTCGAGGACGAAGAGGACGCCGCTGCGGCCCGCATCGCGCAGGGGGAAGGCGAAATGGACTTTGCCGACTTTGGCGACGAGGGGAAGAAGGCGAAGACGAAGCAGGACAAGGAACAGGACAAGGACGCGGCCGAGGCGGCGGCGGCCGTCGCCGCCAACCCGGCCCTCGCGCGCCTCGGCAGCGAGCGCGCAGCGAGCGGAACCCGCACCGGCACGGCGACAGCCACTCACTCTGAGTCGGCCACGCCGCGTCCCGAGGGAGACGACATGGAGGCCGAGGACGAGTATGGGTACTATGACGACGACGAGCCAGGCGCCATCGATGAGTACATGCTGCGCTATGTCGAGTGGGAGTGGGACGCGTATTTCTGTAACTTGTAGACAGCAGGTATGTGTAGGCATTTAGGATGTACAGTCATCAGAAGGTCCAGAGCGTGAGCATAGCACGTACCGTGCTCGGGATAGCAGATGCTGCATGGACAGGCGCCAGGAGCAAGCGAACTTGAAGCAACCATGTGTGCCACCAGATGACCAGTCTCGTGACTTTCGACTCGGCGGCGGAGGTGGAGGTGGAGGTCGGACCGGGTATAAGCGTCGGTCTGCTCAGACTCCATCTCACCTGTTCTCACACCACCCACCGTACCGAACTCGCCCACCCACCACATGACGCTGACAAGAGTTACACGCGGGGCTGCCCTCCTCCGCTGCGGAGGTGCGCTGCCTCGCCACCAGGTCCTGCGTGCCGCTCTCCCTGTCCTCCACCCGGGGGGAGTCGGAACTGGCCGTCCTGGCAAAGGAACCACTTCTTCTTCGTCTCGCAGCTTTGCCTGCCTTACAAACCTCCCCGACATCACCGCCGATGTGGGCGGCGTGACGAATGCAAACTACCTGAAGCGCATCGCGCGCGACTTCCGGAGTGAGTTTACAAGTGCGTACTTGAACTGACCGCAGGTGACACGGTGACGATCCCGACGGACGCGCAGCTCGCGGCTGGAATGCGAGCGTCGCGCGGCGACGACGTTGAAAAGGAAGATGCTACTACTACGGCGCTCGAGGAGCGTATTGCAGCGATGAGCGGCAAGGAGGCGGCGCTGTTCTGCTCGTCGGGAACGATGACGAACCAGCTAGGCCTGCGCGCCGTGCTCATCGGCCCCCCGCACAGCATGGTGCTGGACCACCGCAGCCATATCCACCTGTACGAAGCCGGTGCGTCTGCTGTGCTGTCGCAGGTGACTTCTTTTGCGCTTGCGCCGTCGAACGGTGACCACCTCACGGCGGAGGATATCGAGGCGGCGATCCAGCCCGGTGGCGACGACCACTATGCGCCGACGAAACTCATCGCACTTGAGAACACCATGAACGGCGTCGTCTTCCCGCAGCAGGAGGTCCTGCGCATCTCCCAGCTGGCGCGCAGCAAGGATATCGCTCTCCACCTCGACGGCGCGCGCGCGTGGAACGTCGCCGCCAAGCTCATCGAGGAGCGCAGCCTCGATCCCCACAACGAGGCGCACATCACCCAGGTGCTCTCCGAGATCCTCGAGCCGTTCGACTCGGTCAGCATGTGTCTCTCCAAGGGCCTCGGTGCGCCCATCGGCTCGTGAGTGTTAGCTGTAGTCCAGGCTTTGACACGCAGCATTCTCGTTGGCAGCAAGCGTATCGTGGACCGCGCGCGCTGGTTCCGCAAGATGATCGGCGGCGGATGGCGGCAGAGCGGCTCGATCGCGGCTGCGGCAGACTACGCGCTGACGCACCACTTCCCGCGTCTTGCCGGCACGCATGCGCTTGCGCGCGAGCTCGAAGCCGGCCTCCGTAGCGCTGGCTGCGACATTCTGCTGCCCGTCGAGACCAACATGGTCTTCTTCGACCCTGCGCCGCTCGGCCTCTCGGTCGAGCAGGTGTGCGAAGCACTCGCCGCACTCCCGGACCCCATCACAGTCACGTCCAACCGCGTCGTCGTGCACCACCAGACGTCGGAGCGCGCTGTCGATGACCTCGTTCGCGAGGTCAAGCGCCTGGCGGCCACCGTGCCGCCCGAGAGGCGCGGAGGCAAAGGCACCGGCAAGCTCGGCGGCCACTGACGGATGTAGGACTGAAGACCGATCGAGTATCTCCAAACTGGTGGGCATAGCGCTCTTGTCTCGGCTTCTCGGTTTCTGGAATTCTGGAAGGTCTATGCGTCTGGTTCTCTATAGTTTCTTTCCCACAGTCTATAGCCTACGTCATGCGACACGACACCATACATGCTGATTGTCTTGGCTCGCGCCGTCATCTCGAGGCGAGGGGTGCATGGGGCCGGACGAAAAATGTACCGAGGTCTGCCGTGTGGGGATGCGGAGTTGATTGAGCACGAGATCACAACGACCTGGACGATCCTGCTTTCCTTTCTCGCGACCATCTACCGGCAGCCCTCGGTTCCTCCTTGTTGACGTACTGTATGTGCCGAGGCGTCGACAGGTCACTCCAGGTCCTTGGCACCTGAGTATCCCGTGAGCTGATCGCTTGATTCACGGATATGCTACGGATCTGACAGCCCAGCCCTGCAGAGCTCTCGTCGCGACGACAGCTGCGCAGGGGCGGCACGGTGACAACCGCAGGCAGATAGGCCGACTGAGCCGCACCACGACGTCCTGGCGGTGGACGGCGCTGTGTGGCATCCATCATGTTGTGTACCCGCTAACGCGATCAGCCGTGACCAAGGCACGGCATCGTGGCGTCGGAGACCAATCTGCATCTGGTCCTTATCTACAACACATACGAAAATCCACCCCGAGAGCACTCACTCAGTTGTCCTGGTCATCATAGCGCCAGTCAAGGAACTCGTCGACAGTCTGCGGGGGGGGGGGAGGCTCTTGAGAAAGGCGGTGAGCTGTTCATTCAAGTCCTTGAGGGCGACAGGCTTAGTCGTCTGAAGAGAGTAGTGGTCGCTGTGCTCGTGGAAGACGCAAAAGTTCGGAGGAAGGATGAGTCCGGCGTCGAGGCGATACACTTTGGGGTTGCCCTTGAACGCGGTGAGAATACTGTCCATCCATCGGCACTATGGACATGTTTGTTTCCCATATAGCTACCACTCCGTAGTTCACGTTCATGCAACCACTTCGTCTATTGTCATGAATGGATGGCAGGCAACATGAGAGATCAGGCGATGCAGCACGCTGCAGCACTCAACACGCCCATCGCGCGTCAGATCGCGATCACTACAGCCCGACCGCTAGTCTCTAAACATTTTATCACGCAACTACATTTCTCTCCCACCATACAACATAGGATAGAGCCAAATAAGCACTGATGGATGGAGAACTGATCGCTCCATATAATTTGACCTTTCAAGCATGCTTAGAGGTTTGCCTAGAGCATTGCTGGCCAACACACGTCCCAGCCTGGAGGCCGGGTTTGTATTCTACCATTCTTGTGTCCACAACGTGCTTTGAGGTCTCTTGAGCCGCTGATCTATCTACTCTGGGTGCCACTTAGCAAGGCTGCGCATAACTGCATGCCTATCGTTGCGTTTTTACAGCTGCGCAGCCTGCCGCACATTGATCGATGGGTGCCCCATTCCATGTGACATTACGCAAACTTTAAGTGCGCCTCTGTATACACGAGAATGGCAAGGGGCCGCACAGCGCGCAACGGCCGGTTACGTCTAGTCTCCCCCCATCAATCACCACCACACCCATGATGCTGCGGCGGTTACTCGGGCAAAATGCGGCCGGGACCTCCACTTGTTGCAAGCATGTGTGGTGGAGGCAAGGTCGGCGTCGCGCCGGGGGGGGGGGGATATCACCCAAACTAGCTCGACGGATAGGCTGTTGGACCCACTATTCGGTGGGGGGACCCACTTGTCGTCCCCAGATCGCCGAGTCCTGATTTGTGCGGGCCACCAAATGTTCCAAAAGCCCACTTGGCCACTTGAAAGGGGGTGGAGAGTCCGCGCAGGCCAGGTGGAGGTCGACGCTACCAACAAGACGCAGAGGGGCCGAGGATTATTTTCAAACAGTGCTCGATTGGACGAGGGCGACTCGGCAACCACCCAAAGTCACCAAGAAACCACATTCGGCTCAGCGCGGCTATTCCGGCTTTGACCGGGCCGTCTGACCGCCCTTGGTGGAGGGCTCGCTCTCTTGTTGCTCCGAGGTCCTGCGCCACCCCCAGCGAGAGACGATTACTCCGAAGCTTGTCTTTCTTCATCTCTGTCCTGTTTGCTTTTCTTCTTGAACCGCTCACTCTCTTGTCTCTCCCTCACCACCCATCCTACTCACAATCACAATGACCAAGCAAGTCGACGGAAAGGAGGTTGCCAAGCACAACTCGATCGAGAATGTGAGCTTGCATTGCAGTCCAGCTGAGCTGACCCACAGGGCGTCTGGATCGTCGTCCACGGTGTGTACACAAAGAGGCCGGCATCGCCGAGATGATCCCCCCCCCCCCTTGTAGATACAACTGACTGACACTCGCGACAGGCCAGGTCTACGACATGACCGACTTTCTTGAGGTGAGTCTTCCCTTTCAGCACATGAACTGACAGACAGGAGCACCCTGGTACGCTACCCGACAACAACCCCATATCGTCCACATACTGACCATTTAGGTGGTGCCGAGATCATCCTCCGCTACGCTGGCAAGGATGCGACCGAGGAGTTTGAGGTGAGCTAGCTCTCTCCACCTTTGCTGACATCAGCCCATCCACCCCCCGTCCGTGATCAAGGACTTCCTCGGTGAGTTAGTTTTGCTTCGCCGCTTCGAGCCATGACCACACGTGACTGATCCACAGACGAGTCCAAGCACATCGGTGCGCTCATCCCCGGCACCCTTGCCGCTGAGGCTGCCCCCGCCGAGGCCGCTCCCGCCGCCGCTCCCGCCCAGTCGAACGCCGTTGTCGTTGCCCAGGCCCCCGAGCCCTATGTCAAGCCCGGACTCGGCGAGATCCTCTCGCTCCACGACTTTGAGGCCGTCGCTCGTGCCACCATGAGCCGCCGTGGTTGGAACTACTACTCGTCGGGTGCCGATGACGAGATCACCATGCGTGAGAACACCAACGCGTACAACCGCGTCTGGTTCCGCCCCCGCATCCTCCGCGACGTCACCAACGTCGACTTCTCGACCAACATTCTCGGTCACAAGTCGAGCATGCCCGTTTACATCACTGCCACCGCCCTTGGAAAGCTCGGCCACCCTGACGGAGAGGTCAACCTCACCCGCGCCGCTGCCGAGCACGACATTATCCAGATGATCCCTACCCTCGCCTCGTGCGGCTTTGACGAGATGGTCGACGCTGCTGCTCCCGGCCAGGTCCAGTTCCTCCAGCTCTACGTCAACGCCGACAAGAGCCGCACCAAGAAGATTATCGAGCACGCCGGCAAGCGCGGCATCAAGGCACTCTTCATCACCGTCGACGCTCCCCAGCTCGGCCGTCGCGAGAAGGACATGCGCACCAAGTTCGAGGGCAACGCCTCTGCCCACCAGACCAAGGGCGGCGACAACGTCCAGCGTGACTCGGGTGCCGCTCGCGCCATCTCGTCGTTCATCGACCCCTCGCTCTCGTGGAAGGACCTCCCCTTCCTCATCGAGTGCGCCGGCGACATGAAGGTCATTCTCAAGGGTGTTCAGTGCTGGGAGGACGCTGTCCTCGCCGCCGAGGCCGGTGTCGACGGTATCGTCCTCTCCAACCACGGTGGTCGCCAGCTCGACACTGCTCCCGCTGCTATCGCCATCCTTGCCGAGACTGTCGCCCAGCTCAACGCCCGTGGCCTCATGTACCGGCCCGGCAAGCCCAAGTTCGAGATCTTTGTCGACGGCGGTGTCCGTCGCGCCACCGACGTCCTCAAGGCCGTCGCCCTCGGTGCCACTGCCGTCGGTATCGGCCGTCCCATGATCTACGCCATGAGCACATACGGCCAGGAGGGTGTCTCGCACGCGCTCCAGATCCTCAAGGTGAGCTTCTAAGTGACAAAACGCGCTGACAACACAGGACGAGTTCACCATGAACATGCGTCTCATCGGTGCCCCTACCCTCTCCGACGTCAACCCGTCCATGGTGGACGCCTCGGCGCTCAAGTACCCCGCTGCCGGCCCGACCATGTACTCGACCAACTACGAGCAGATGTACTCTGCTGGTGTCAAGGCCAAGCTCTAAGTGTGCCCTGACGGGAGACGACTAGAGCGATCTGATAGAAAATCTTGACTTTGCCTGGCATGGTGGTGCTGGGTATGAGCTGGAACCATAGTTGTTATGTAGTAGGTGTGGCAGTGTAGCAGTGGACGACATGCGCATGCAGCGACGACGACGCCGCTGGCCACTGAAGAAGATAGTTGTGATGTGACTTGCTTGAACACGAACAAGAACCCAAGAAAATGATGGCAAGCCAAGAGCCAGCTGGGCCTCCACCCGCTGACTGCCGAGGATTTCAGGCACCAAAGTCCACTCACCCAAAGAGTCACAACAAAAACAACCCAACTCTCCACTTGTTGTTGTCATCCCTCGTTCCACCTTTCTACTTCTGTCTCCCACTCTGCGATGAGCTTCTTTGCCGGCCCGTCACGGAGGCCAGCAGGAGACAATGCCGTGACATATCGGTATGCTATCTGGGGAGGCTGCATTCAAGCTAACGCCAGACATCTCCTCAGCTCGGCAGCAATGACGCCCTTGTGAGCTGTTACTCTCCCTCCGACTAGCTGACTCCAGCAACCCGCTGCGGACAATCGGTCACTGCGACATTGACGGAGCCTTTGCACGTGAGTCTGGGAATACGCATCCTGGACAAAACTAGCTGACGCGCCAGAGTTTGAGCAGGTCCGCCTCGGTCTTCCCGACTCTGTGCCCCTCATCTGCATCCAGTGGAACTCGATCATCGCCGTCAACTACCCTGCGCGCGCGTACGGAATCAAGCGGTATGCTGCATAGCTGGGCAAATGAACTGAAAGCTAACACCCCCCAGCGACATGACATCAGTCCTGGCGAGTGGCGGCACCGCCACTAACCATATTGAGGAGGCCAAGAAACGTTGTCCGGAGCTCGTCGTCCAGCATGTCGCCACGTATCGCGAAGGCGAGAGCGAGTCTGGGTACTGGGACAATGTTGACCGGCGCACGCACAAGGTATTTCATGAAAGTCGCTTTTGGTTAACCCCAAGGTTAGCCTCGATCCGTACCGCCGCGAGAGCCTCAAGATCCTTGCCGTCTTTCGCGAGATGGCGCCGAAGGCCGAGCTGGGTGAGTAGAGCTGTGGGCTTACTGTGAACGAAAGCTGACACTTCCATTCAGAAAAGGCATCAATTGACGAGGCGTTTATGGACTTAACGCCGATGGTGATTGACCGCCTGCTCGCCGCGCACCCACACCTGCAGACTGTCCCTGACGACGCGCCAGACGGACTTGACTCGCCCCTCCCACCTGCGCCGCCCATCGACTGGTCGAAGGCCGGACACATCATTCCCGTCGAGGTCCCTGGGCGCCCCGAGAGTGAGGAGCTGCAGAGCAGCCAGGACGAAGCGGATACATGGCAGGACTGGGCGCTCTGCCTCGGCGCAGAGATCATGGCTGAGGTGCGCGCCGAGGTGTGGAAGCGCCTGCACTACACGTGCTCGGCCGGCATCGCGCACAGCAAGGCCATGGCCAAGGTAAGGTGATGAACGCTTCTCGGACTGACCCTCCAGATCTGCTCCGCGTGGAAGAAGCCCAACGCACAGACCGTCCTTCGTGAGGCAGCCACCCCGGGCTTCCTGCACAACATGGACTTTACAGAGGTGAGGTGTGACGACTTCGATGCGTTAACCTCACAGATCCGGTTTCTCGGCGGCAAGCTCGGGAACGCGATTGCGGAGGAGTTTGGGGCGAGGACAGTGGGCGACATGCTGTGAGTTCCATCGGCACAGTCGAGGGAAACTAACAACAGTGGCGTCTCGCTTGAAGACATGCAGGCGAAGTTTGGCGAGGAGAGTATCTGGGTGTACAACATCTTGCGGGTAGGTTGCGCCTCCTTGATACCGCTAACCCACCAGGGAATCGACCACACAGAAGGTGTGCTTCGCCCACCAGTGCCAGCTAACAACAGTGAAAGAGAAGCTTGCCACCAAGTCTATGCTGGCGTCGAAGAACACCAATCCGGCAGTGCGTACGAACAAGGAGGGGTACCACTGGCTGGGCGTGCTTGCTGGTGAGCTGAACGTGCGACTGCGCGAGGCGCGCGAGCAGACACCTGGCCTGTGGCCCAAGACACTCGTCCTCAGCACGCGCAACTCGGGCGAGGCAGGCCGCACACGACAGGCCCCCTTCCCATTCACACGTTCGCTGTCGCCAGAGTACATTGTCAAGCACGCGCGCAAGCTGTGGGACGAGGGGCTGGCGCAGATGAAGAATATGAAACTTGTAAACGTGAGTAATGGAGTGTGGTTACGTGCAACTGACTCCCAGGTCGGCATTGCGTTCACTGGACTCGAGAAGCTCGAGGAGGGCCAGCAGGGTATTGAAGGCTTCTTCTCTGCTGGCGCCCCAGCACGGGAGAAGCGGCCGCGAGAGGTCGACTGCTCTACTGCCGCTCCCTCCGTCAAGTCCGAGGCGGATGCTGAACCAGAGGCCAAGCGCCGCGTGGCACCGACTTTACCAACACTCCACACCAAGGCGCGACCGACGGCGCTTGACGCCTTCCTTGCCCGCAGTAAGGAGAAGGACACGAGCAAAGACAAGGGAACGTTCAGGTTTAAGGAGGAGGTCAAGACCGGCTCGCCCATCAGCATAGTCGACGACGACGAACCTGCAGCGGCAGAAGCATCCACATCCACTTCCCCACCAGCGCCGCCAGTCCCTAGAGCGGATGGCGAGCTCAGCTGGCAGTGCCCCAAGTGCGAGACGCGCCTCGAGGCGCCTGCGACTGAGTACCTCACACATGCGCAGCAGGAGCATGAAGACTACCATTTCGCTCTTGAGCTGCAGGAGGCGGAGTCAGGACGTGGGAGCCGAGGGAGCGGTAGTGGGAGCGGCAGTCCGAGTGCTAGTGCCACCCGAGGCGCAGGCACCCAGAACCGCGGAAGGAGTGGAAGTGCCGTGAGAGGAGGGGGCAAGCGCAAGCCTGTTGGCATCAAGGCGTTCTTCGCTCCAAAGTAGATCGTAGCACACTTAGAGAAGCTGTAATGACAGTCTGTTGTAGCATGCAAACAAGCCCGAGCATCTTGCTCGGAATGTCATATCAGGGTCTCTGCTCCTGCGGAGCTGGACAAGCCTTTCTCACAAACCTGGGCCTGGGAACTTTCCGACACGGGGCGTCCTCGGACACCCCACGGCTTCAAGGATGACGCCTCACAGACAACTCATACTCGTGCTCGCATCCTGTGTAGGTCGAGGTTGAGTGCGTCATGTGAGCACGCATTGTACTTAAGAGCGTCGGGCACAGACTGCCCCTCAGCTTTCTCATCCTCTCCATTGCCCTCGAGTCGCATTTGTCAAGCTGTCAAGCTCTCTCCACCGCCGCAACCTCGACATCGACTCCACCCTTGCCGCCACCACCCGCGGATGTCTCCACTGCAACGAAGGCGGTAACAGCATCTGCAACATTTACGAGCAACCAGGTCCAGCTTGAGGCCAAAGTAAAGAACATCCAAAGCACTGTCAACGCGTTGTCCAGCAAGTTCGACAACTCCGTCGCGCACCTTGCGGCCCTCATCACGGGCAAGACTCCTCCCTCCACCCAGTCTGGGACGAATAGACCCGGTGAGCCGACCATCCCTTCCCCCTCCAGTGCTCCCTATCCGCTCTGCTCCCCGCCGAGGACCTCGCATGGAGAGGGAGAATGCGAATGTCTCGGCCTCGTCCCCTCCCACACTGCCACACTCACACCACCCTCAATCAGCCTGAATTGCCCATCTCACCTCTCACCTCCTCTTCGCCTTCGTCGGCACCTCACTCGACGCACCCTTCTGCGACTGGTCTGTTTTCTAATGATGCATGAGTGGCCGCAAGTGTACAATGATTGGGCCATGCTGGGAAAAGGGGGTTGGGGTAGGGTTTGTTCTGCTTTATGGGGAGGGAGGGGGAAGGAGTCCAGTCTCTGATCCGCGTCCTCTGCCTCTCACTCTCGACCTCGGTCTGCCTGCTCGTAGATACCACTTGGGCTTAGTCGCGCTTCGTCCAGCTCGGGCTTGCGGCGTAGCCGCCTGCCGAGCCCCATCCGGGACGAGCCTGCTGCTGGCCGGGCGCGCCGGTGCCGTTGCCGGCGCCGGGGCTTGTGGGCGAGTATGCCGGCGATGTGGGAGAGTAGGCTGGGGAAGCCGGCGAGTACGTCGGGGACGTGGGCGAGTACACCGGGGACGCCGGCGAGTAAGTCGGTGATGTCGGCGAGAACTGCGGCGACGTCGGGCTGTACTTGGGGCTCGTGGCCTGGAACGCCTGCGGGGAAGTAGGCGAGTAGGCGGGGGAGGTAGGGGAGAAGGCAGGGGACGCCGGCGAGTACTGCGGGCTCGTGGGCGAGTAACCACCAGCCATGGGAGAAGTAGGCGAGTATGCGGGCGACGCAGGAGAGTAACCGGGGCTTGTGCGGCTGCCGGCAGCGTACGCGGGCGATGCAGGAGAGTAGGTGGGCGACGAGGGAGAGTAGGTGGGGGAAGTGGGCGAGTACGTCGGCGAAGTGGGAGAGTAGCCAGCAGCGCCGCCGCGGGGGACCCAGGGGGAGGTGGCACCACCAGCGAACGGCGAGGTAGGAGCATAAGCAGGCGAGGTGATCGGGAACGGCGACGTCGGGGAGATGAACGTGCCGGGCGACTTGGCGCCGCCGTACGGGCTCGCGCCGCCCTGCATGGGGGTGCCGAAGCCGTACGCGTACGACTCGTCGTTGTTGCTCGACTGCATGGGCGAGAAGGCCGCAGCGCCGACGGCACCGCCGCCATTCCACATCGGCGAGAGGTTGTCGTACGGGGTCATGTTGCCACCAGGAGTCATGCCGCCCATGTTGCTCGCGAGCATCATGTTCTGGACAGGGAGACGGTGGTCGACGATGACGTCCTTGAGCATACCGAGGTCGAGGGAGACGTCGAAGGCACCGGTGCCCATGGGGGCCATCTGACCGAGAAGAACGTTCTCGGCGACACCCGCACAGTCGTCAATGTCACCAACCGAAGCAGCCTCGAGCAGAATCTCGACGGTCTCCTCGAACGAACAACGGGAGAGAGCACCGGCGTCGGTACGGTTGATACCGTGACGCGTGATGGACATGAGCGCACCCTTGTTGCACATGAGGTCACAGAGGAGGGCGAGATGGCGGTAGTTGACGTACGAACCACCAGCCTCAATGACACCGTTGAGTTCCTTGTAGAGAGCGTTACGGGCACCCTCGATACCGAGGGTCTCCCACACTTCGTAACAGTTGTTCGAGTAGGTGCGGCCGGCGTCGACACCGTCGATGGCCATGACTTCCTTGAGGTTGATACCGTCGGTCTCGAGGAACCACTCCTTGCCGTTCTCGTACTCGCCGGCAGCCGACAGGGGTGTTGTCTTGCCCTCGGAGATGAAAACACGAGTGATGCGCTGGACACCACCCAGCTCAACCTGGTCGAGAAGGGTACCCTCGATACGCTTGAGGAACATGTCCTCGTCGCCGAGGAGGTCCTCCTCCTCCTTCTCAGCCGCGACGATACGGATACGAATGATGAGCTTGTCGGCGTTGTCCTCCGAGTGGATGACGAAGACATCGTTTCCGACAGTCTGAACAATAGCCGACACAATCTCAGACATTTCGTAACCACCCTCGAGAACCTTTGCACGGTCGAGCTCGAGACGCAGGAGCCAGGGCGAGTGCAGCTCAAGACGAATGTCCTCGTCGGGAATGGCGAAGAATGCGTCGACGAAGTCCTGGTCCTCCTCGATATCGGTCGAGTCGAGCTTGGGGTCGTAGAAGATCTCAACCGATGCGGTGACATCACGAAGACGAGTGTGGGTAAGCTTACGCGAGATCTGGTGCGCGTCACGCTCAGTCTTGCTGAACTCGGAGTCGAGGTAGACGGCGAGAGCAGGCGTACGGATGTTGACGGCGACGTTGATAATCTCCTTGAGACGGGGGACACCACCAGTGACCGACTTGGACGAGACACCGGCATAGTGGAAGGTGTTGAGGGTCATCTGCGTGGCGGGCTCACCAATCGACTGGGCAGCGAGGGTGCCGACCATCTCGGCGGCGTTGACAATGGCCTTGTTGAAGATCTGCTCGACCTCTCCAACGACCCAGTCGTACGCCTCGCGGTTGAGGTGGTACTCCTCAATGACACGGCGAGTCGAAAGGTACGAGCGGACGAGCGCACCGAAGAGGATGGTGGCGTTACGCTGGTTCTCGCGCGAGATAGGGTCCTCACCACGGACGACAACGAGACGGGCAAGGAGGGCATCGCGGGTCTCGATGAGGTAACGGGGGTCGAGGTCACTGGGGACGCGGGGGTCGATGTGGAAGATCTGCTGCGAGTTCTGCACGATACGGTTGATGTTGACCGGCAGGGGGTGGCCGGCCTTGCCGTCCAGGAAGACCTCCTCACGAAGAACACGACGGTCGTCTGCGAGACGCGAAAACTCAAGGTCAAGCAGGTTCTGGAGCTCAACCGACGACTGGTCAATGCCAGCCTGGAGGCTGCCGCGCGCGAATCCACCAGTTCCACCAATGACGTCCACCTTGTAGCGCTTGATGAAGCGCTCGTCCGAGAGACGGATAATGTCGAGCGTCTGCTTCTCCATTGCGGCGGCGTCCATACCGTCCTCACCGTACAGGAACTGGATAATGTCACCGTTCGAGTTACGGACAGTACCATCGTAGCCGACCTTGAGGTCCTCCATGGCCTTGACGAGACGACGCTGGATGTAGCCAGTCTCGGCAGTTTTGACGGCGGTATCAATAAGACCCTCACGACCACCCATGGCGTGGAAGAAGAACTCTTGGGGTGTGAGACCACGGAGGTACGAGTTCTCGACGAAACCACGCGACTCGGGTCCATAGTCGTCCTTGGAGAAGTGGGGCAATGTGCGGTGGCGGAAACCGAAAGGAATACGCTTTCCTTCGACAATCTGCTGACCTACACATCCGGACATTTGCGAAATGTTGATGAACGAACCCTTGGCACCGGAGACGACCATCTGCTTGACGTTGTTGTCTGCCTTGAGGTTGTCCTGGGCCGTCTTACCGGCGTAGTCACGAGCCTTGTTCAGCTCGTTGGACACGGCAGCCTCGAGTGTTTCACGGATCGTCATACCGGGCCTGGGCTTCATCTTGTTGCCCTCAGCCTCGGAGATGAATCCCTGCACAGTGTTCTTGGCCTGGATCAAACGCTGGTTGATGTTCGACATTGTTGTGCTGTCCGCAATGGTGTCACCGATACCGACACTGAAACCGTTGTGAAGAAGCCAGTAGTTGACCATCATCTGCACGGCCGAGAAGAAGTCACGGGCAGCGATGTGACCCAGTTCGCGGAAGATGACGTGGATGAGACCGTTGTTCGAGGCACCTGCCATGTTCTTGATAATCGCACCAAAGATGAGCTCTCCGTTGTCGATGAGCACGTTCTGGTCGGTAATGTCGATCCACGACGGGCGCTCGTTGTCACGGAGAGTAATGTTGATACCCTTGGGGATACACAGCGAGAGGAGCTGCTTTCCGGTCCACATCGGCTTGGGCTTGAGGATGGCAGGCGGGGGGATCGAGCCGTCCCATCCCGGGACCCAGAGGAGAATGTTCTGGACCATGGCCCAGTCACAGAACGAGTCACGAAGGGTAAACTTGCGCACACCACAGAGGGTGTCCTGCACGATACCCATGACGGGCTTGTTGGCCTGGGGCGAAATAATCTGCCTCGGGACCCAAGCGATCTGCGACAGCTCGGCACGCGTCTCCTCCGACTGAGGAACGTGCAAGTTCATCTCGTCTCCGTCGAAGTCGGCGTTGTACGGCGATGTGACCGAGAGGTTGAGACGGAAGGTCGAGTAGTTCATGACCTTGACACGATGACTCATCATGGACATCTTGTGCAGCGACGGCTGACGGTTGAAGAGGACGTAGTCGCCGTCCTTGAGATGACGCTCGACGATCCAGCCGAACTGCAGACTGATGGGCTCTCCAGACTTGCGGTACTTCAAGTCTATCCGTTCACCGGTGTCCTTGACGTAGTAACGGGCACCAGGGTAGGTGGCGGGGCCGTTGTTGACAAGCTGCTGGAGGTAGACAATGTTGTACGGGGTGACGCGCTCGGGGTAGGTGAGGATCATGGCGATACTGCGGGGGACGCCGACCTGGTCGAGCTGGATGTTGGGGTCACCGGTAATGACGGTACGGGCCGAGAAGTCGACACGCTTGCCCATGAGGTTACCACGGAGACGGCCCTCCTTTCCCTTCAGACGCGCACGAATGGCCTTGACGGGACGGCCCGACTTTTGCAAAGCCTGGGGGATACCGGCAATGTCGTTGTCCATGTAGGTGGCGACGTGGAACTGGAGGAGATCGTAGTGCTCGTTGACGACACTCGGGGGGACACCCTCGGCCTCGAGCTTGCGGACCTGGGCGCTCGCCTTGAGAATTTCGCCAAGCTTGTACGTCAAGTCATCTTCACTGCGCATGGAACCACCATCGACAGAAATCGAGGGACGGACGGCGGCGGGGGGGACGGGAAGGACGGTGAGAATCATCCAGTCGGGGCGCGCAAACTCGGCGTTGAGACCCATGATGATGAGGTCCTCGTCGGGAATCTTCTTGAGAATGTTGTAGCACTCGGCTGCGGGCATGTTTCGCCTCTCAGGCTCGGCACCCTCCTAAAACAATGTCAGCGGCGGCGGACGCGACGACTCACCTCGTGCTTGTCCTTGGAAGGCTTGAACACACCGATCAGCTTCAGACCTTCCTTGCGGTACTGCGGCTGGTCGGCACCACATCCACCGTGGCCCTTGGGCTTGCCCGCCCTGTTCTCGTCCATGTAGTCATCCTCATTTGTCGCGTCTCCTGCGTCATCAAGTGCGTCGGGCTCACACACATTCTTTGGACGCGCCAGGGCCCACACCTGCTTCAGGCGATGTTGCGGCTTGATGCGGCGAACGACGTTCTGGATGGCGGGATCGCGCTGATTATCAGTTCTTGGCCTGCGCCATCCAACTCACCATGTCGACCTTGAGCTTGCCACAGCTGTAGCAGACACACTCGAGGATCTTCTTCACCTTGACGATGAAGCCGGCGTGGAATACCGGGCGCGCGAGCTCGATGTGGCCAAAGTGACCAGGGCACTCGGCCATGCCCTCCAAACACGTTTGACACTTGAAGTTGCGGTCGATGGCTAGAAATAGGTAAGCCTCCGTCACTTGAGACGGGGCTTCCACTTACTGCCCATCTTGGGGTCCATGAGACCTCCAACCTTCTGCTTTCCGTTCTCGTCCATGACCTCTGGATGCTCGATCTTGGCCACGGAGTAGGCTTTCTGTTTGGGGTTAGTCTGGAGTTCTGGTGGCAACGACACCCGCGCGCGCGCGAGTCGAGACGCGTTGGGGCGCGATCCCTTGACGTACAATCTCCTCGGGGCTCATGACACCGAACTGGATCTCCTTGATCCGGCGCACAGGCGCGGATGAGTAAGGGAAGGTGACGGTCATGTTGTCGGGGGAGGGGGGCGGTGGGTTTGTTTACGCGAATGAAAGTGTTTGCACAACAGGCAATCTAGAAACAAAACTTGAGTGTAGAACGTCACCTGGTCCAGCGCTGTAGAGTCCGCGAGGTGCTGTTGGAATGGATGGGATGTCAATAGTAACCGATGGAAAGCGCAAACAAAAGCGAAGCTGAACGAAGCGATTCTTTAACGGGCTGGTTTTTCGAACGGGAAGAAAGGAATCTCGCGCGCGCAGAGGTTCTCGATACACGGGGTGTGTGTCAAGCAGCAAACGGTAGAGAGGGCGAAGGGTGGGGAGCTGAGGGGAGGACGGAAGGTGAAAGTTGGCCTCCACTCTCTTTGATCAACTCTTGATCTCGTTTGGCTACGCGCGTCGGTCTGTCGTTGTCGATGGAGCCGAGTTGCCAGGCGCGGTGACGAGGTTGGGTTGTTTTATGACCCGTGCTCGTACCGTTCTCTATGAGATGGAGAGGTAGGGTTGCGATGGGCGGGGTGTTGTTTGTGATGGGGGTGTGGGTGGTAGGTGTTGATGGCAACGGCGAGCGGACCGTTCTGAGCGGTGAGCACGGGCAGTGGCTGCAGGCTGCGTGCTGCTGTCAGGTGGCGGCAATCTCAGAAGAGCCTGGCAGCCTGCGCCAGCCAGAGCCGTAATCCCGAAACGCCGCCGACTATGGAGAGCCCTTGCGGCCATGTGGCACTCCAGGGTCTGCGCGTCTTACCCCCACAGTGCGTCAGCGTCATCGCTTGCTGTTGCTTGCCTGCTTGCTTGCTGGGCACAGTGTGTCGTTGACCACATCCATCCATCCATCCATCCATCCTCATATCTACTCTCCCCCTCTCTCTCACATTCTTCTGCACAAATCGTCACAATAACAGTAGCATCACGAGCACCACTCCCGCAATCCCTAATCATAAACACGCCGCCGCTGCAAAGGACTGCCCCGCCACCACCACCACCACCCACCACACCACCGAGATCGGTAACCACAGCACACGCACAGCCGCTTACGCGTGTGTCGTCCTCCGAGTGCACCCATACCTCTCGAACAGCAGCACTCGCTCCCACTTGCTTCGCGCTCATCGTTCGCCCCACCAATGTCGTGGCTTTGGGGCCCAAGCACAAATCCTCAGTATGAGGACCTCGTCGGTGAGTTTACAACAGCCAGTTGCCACCGGGCCACCAGGTACCAAGGCTGCATCTCACAGTCTGGACATTGTCCAGTCAGCCCTCTGCAACACAAACACATATCCCTTTCAACCCCGCGTGCTCTACTGACCCCCTCAACAGAGCAGGCATGCTCGCCCATGAAGCTCCAGTTCCCTCAGGGCGAGGACATGGCAATGAATCTCGAAATCACAGACATGATTCGGTCCAAGGCCGTGCAGCCCAAGCCGGCGATGCAGGCGCTCAAGAAGCGTGTGGCCAGCAAGAATGGCCGTGTGCAGATGTACGCCCTCAGCGTGAGTCTCATCTGACGAATGACGCACAGACTAACCAAGTAGCTCATCGACACGTGTATCAAAAACGGAGGCGACCACTTTCTCGCCGAGATTGCGAGCAAGGAGTTTGTCGACGAAATGTCCGGCGTAATCCGCTCGTCCAGCACCAACCCCGAAGTGCGGACAATGGCCTTACGTCTGTTCCAGCAGTGGGCGTTTGCGTTCAAGTCGAAGCGCGAGCTCGAGTTCCTGGTCGACGTGTACAACGAGCTCAAGAACTCTGGCATCAAGTTCCCGCCCCCGCCGACTGGCAACCAGTCTCACATGCTTGACACGGCGACGGCGCCCGCATGGGTCGACTCGGAGTTTTGCATGCGCTGCCGCGCCCCCTTTACATTTACAAACCGCAAGCACCACTGTCGGAGCTGCGGCCTCATCTTCGACCAGGCGTGCTCGTCCCGCGTCATGCCGCTGCCCAAGTTTGGCATCAAGGAAGAGGTGCGAGTGTGCGAGGGCTGCTGGATCAAGGCGGGCAAGAACAGGCCGACGCCCGCAGTCCCTGGCCGCACCCCACGGACGCGACAGGACTTTGACGCCGACCTGCAGCGTGCCATCGAGCTGTCGCTCGCCCAGGCCCAGCCTGGCGCCATGCCCTCGGAGCCGCCGATTTCGTACAAGACTGGAACTGTCGAGGACGACGATGAGCAGCTCCGTCTCGCTATCGAGGCCTCCCTTCGCGAGATGGAGCGCGCACGCCCGAGCGCTCCTGCCGCCGAGCCAGAGTACAAGCCTCTCCCCACATTCGACCTCGACCCGCGCGAGACCGAGACGATTCTGACGTTTACGAACACGATTGACCAGATGGCAGCGTACGGCGAGCGCGACCTCCGCCGTTTTCCCCAGGTCCACATGCTCGCCGCGCAGGCGCACGCTGTCGGCGGAAAGCTCCAGCGCAACTCGGAGGAGAAGACGACAAAAACGCAGATGCTCATCGAGATGCAGAACAAGCTCAACGAGGCCGTCGCGCTCTATGGCACCATCCTCGACGGCCAGGCAGCCTACGCTCAGCGCAAGGCTCAAGAGGCACAGCAGTTTGCCGCCCAGCAACAGCATCAGTGGGCCCAGCCGCACCAGCAGCAGTATGCTGCTCCTTACGGTTACCAGCCCTACGCGAACGGCTACTACGTCCCCCCTCAGCAGGCGCCCCCGCAGCACGTCCCCCAGCACGCTCCTCCCCAGGCCCAGGCCCAGTCTCCCCAGCCCCAGCATGCTGCCCCGTCAATGTACCCCGCCATGCCGGCCTACGGCTTCCAGCAGCCGGCGTACCAGCCCCAGTCGGCTCCCCAGTGGGCCCCCCAGTCCCCGTCCCGTCAGAACTCGTACGCTGCGTCCTCGCAGCCCTCGGCCCCGCAGAGCAGCTACGCCCCGACTGTCGTCTCCGAGCAGCCGCAGGCCCAGCAGCCGTACGCCTACGCTCCCGAGCCGCAGCTGCCGAGCGCCCCGCCTGTTGCCGCAACCCCTGCTCCAATCCCCCAGCCCACAGGTCCCCCGCCCGTCGATCTCGCCTCCCACCCGTCCATGTCGCCGCGCAGCGTAACGAGTGCGCTCCCGTCTGCCCCCGCCCAGCTTGCTGCTCCATCTGCTCCCTCGGCTCCCTCCGCGCCGTCCAGGAGCGACAGCTACACCTCCCCCGTCGTCGCCTCGGCCCCGCTCGCGTCCCCCTCTGCTCCCGCTGCCATGTCCCCGCCGGCCCAGAACGCGTGGCCGCACTACCAGACCCCCCAGCCCCAGCAGCAGCAGGCAGCTCCCCAGCAGCCCCTGCACCAGATGCCCCAGGTGCCGCAGCAGCAGCCGTACTCTGCGACCATGTTCCCGTCGGCGCCGTCGGGAGCGTTCGCGGACCCCTCCCCCGCGCAGGCGCCGCCAGCACGCGAGGAGGCCCTCCTCATCGAGTTGTAGTTAGAATGTTCCCATCCCCCATTGATCCAATCATTGTCCCTCCCTCTCCCCCTCCCCCTCCCCCTCCCTGCCCAAAAGCAACAACAGTAATGTCAATGTCTCCCACTCCCACCCCATCACGCCCCGCCCCACTGCCACATCACTTTGTACCCAGGCCAATCGATGCATGAGACATGATTCAATCTGCGGATTACGTGAACCGTAACTGTGCGCTGCAATATAGTGGCGCCGCGCCAGATACGAAGCGGGATAGGGGGGTAGAGGGGAGTCCAGTATACGAGACGTAGACGCGATGCGTGTGTGCGTGGCAATGCGGGAAATGCGAGTGGGAGCCGGGGTGGGCGCGCTCGCTCGTTCGCTGTAGTGCAGCTGTCGCTTGCGTTTGGGGCTGATTATTAGAGGGAGCAGAGACAATTGTCCGTGATAAAGGCAGAGGGGGCTCGTGCAGTGTCCGGGCCGACATGTATGTGTGGCAGTGCGAGTGCGTTTGCGGGGGCGGGGCGGGGCATGTGCAGATGTTCGAGGTGTGTCTAGTCTGGTAGGAGGTAGGGAGCTTGATCATGTGGTGCGGTGGTACTATGGGGGGAAGCGCGGTACTTGGCTGGGGATGAATGCTGCGAGTGCGATTGCGATTGGTATGGTATGAAGGGGAATGGGGGAGTGGAAATGGAGTGTGAACGTGTGTGGTGGTGTGCAGAAGGGATGTAACTGTAGTGTAGTATAGGCAGAGGTGAGAGAGAACAGAAGGTGGCGAAAACAGAAAACCGATGACAAAAGTGCAAGGAGAGGAAAGGGAAGAAATAGTGCGGGGTGTTGGTTTTGGAGGCAACACAGTTGCCAACCGGTGGATGGGTAGGCTACGACGCGTTGGTGACGCGCTTGCGGGGAGTCGCGTCTTCGTCGGCCGTGCTCTTGCGCCACGACGAGGGAGGACCAGCAAGCTCGTTCATGGTCATGGTAGATGTGCGGCGCGAGGGACCAGGGCGCTGCGCACGGGCAGTGGGGATGCCGCCGACCGACGCGGGGCCAGGGCCAGACTGGTACATGCCGGTGTGGGGGCGGCCGCCGTCGGTGGCGCCCGAGAGGCGGCGTCCGCGAGTGCCCCCGGCAGCACGCGGCGAGCGGCCGGGCGACGACGGCTGTTCAGGCGACTGGTGGTAAGGCACAACGGGAGGGCCAAACTCGCCGCCGTACACCGACTGAGTCGGCATCGCGCCGTACGAGTACATGCTGCCTCCGGGCATGCCTGGAGGCATGCCGCCAGGCATCATCGGCATGCCCATTGGCATGCCCATAGGCATCATGCCTGGCGGCATCATACCAGGAGGCATACCACCCATGCCGGGGTAACCGCCAGGGAAACCGCCGTAGAATGAGTTGGGGGGCATCGATGGGAAGCCGCCGAACGCCGATGGAGGAGCCGGGATGTTGTTGTAGCTGTAACCGTACGTCGGTCCGCCGCTGCCACCAATGCCGCCGGGTCCAGGTGCAGTCTGCGCAGCCGAGACGGTCGAGGCGCGCTCCCAGGCGTCGTCAAAGTAACGCTGTGCAGCAGCCATCCACTGGTGCTGGTACTGTTGCTTCATCATCGCACTGTGGTCAGTTGAACATTTAGAAACTGTAAACCTACGCTTGCTGAGGGTTGATGTCCATGCCCATGGGGAACGCGCTTGGCGGTGCGCCGGCGGCAGCGCCCCAGTCGCCAAAGTGGGTGGTGGGACGGGCTGTAGCAGGTGCCTCGCTCGACGCACGCGAGCGGCCGTCCGCCCAGGAGCGGCGCGACGGCTCGTTGGACTTGGGCGTCATGGGCTGCTGAGTGGAGTCACCCGTAAGGCCCGAGCGCGAGGAGGCGGGGGAGGCCGTGTTGCGAGAGTCGTGAGCGACAGCCAGCGATACCAAGTCGGGTCGAGGCATTCCCGCGCCAGGCGCGCGCAGACGGTCGGAGCTCTGCGAGCGAGGCATGCGCCCAGGGGACGCCGCGGGTGGGCCACGGTGGGTGTTGCGTGAAGATGGGCGAGACGTGGAGTCGGGGTCGTCCGAGCTGGGCGAGACAGTCTGAGAGTCGGAAGACAACGACCACTTGGAAGCGCTTGGGGTAAGCGTGTTTCCGTTCTCCCTGCTCCTCTCCTTGCCCTTGTCCTTTCCAGGCGACTTGAGGATAGACGTCATAGGTGCTGTCATAGTCGATGAATGCACCGTTGCAGGGCGAAGGGAGCCCTTGGAGGCCATCCGGTGCATCGGCCGCTGTTGCGAGGAAACAACCTGGGGTACGGTGGGGCCGCCCCTGAGCGACGACTTGGAGCTGCGGGCCATACTCTGGGGACGGAGCGATTGGCGCGACGAGCGTCCCTTGATGGCGTTGAGCGGTACATCCTCCTCTCCAGAGTCAAGATCCTCGACATCCGGGGAGATGACGGACACGGCGCGCCCTCGTGCCGCCTGCTGGGGAACGGGGGCCGCAATCTGGAGCGTGCGACGGGCAGGGGGGGTCTTCGACTTGTCGTCCTCATCGTCGGAGCTGTCCCAGGTGGTCTTCTTCTGACCGGGCTTCTCCGCAGCCTTCTTGGGGACGCGGCCAAAGCTGGAGTGAGGCACAGTCGGAGGAGGAGCAGGAGGCGCCTTCATTGCCGGCGGAACACGAGTCGGCGAAGCGGTGCGGTCGCTCGAAGGAGAACGCTCGTCGTCTTCTGCGATAAGTCTCCGCGTGGGGGTCGATGGCTCAGGAATGTACAGCTTCGTCGCGCTGGATGAGTTGGCTAGGGCCGTCGTGGCGCTCGCCACAACGGTAGAAGCCTGGGAGGCAGCTGCAGAGGTTGCCAGTGCGAGGCGGTCGTAGAGGCTGGCGCGCGTCTCCGTAGGGGACATGTTCGTGGGCGACGACACATAGACAGGGTCGAATGGCTCCTCCTTGTCAGAGTCGTCGTCGGCAGTGTTGCTGTTCCAGAGGCCCGAGATGCGGCGGATGT